>JAQGBY010001465.1:0-29159 GCA_034698785.1 Mycogona germanica | reverse complement strand
TTTTTAAGTTTGAAACGAAAGGGAGATTATTCAGAATTTGGTAACGGTTGTTTTATTATGTAATTTTGAAAATTGATATCTGAAAAGTGATCGCTAGCAAAGTATGGCAGTGTACTAAGAGTATGTTAATTGTTATGCTATTTCATTGATCCGTTCGACAGTTAGTCTCCGGACATGAAAATCAAAATCTGTTTTATAATATAGGGTTAATGAAAACGACAACACGAATAGCTTTATTAAAATGTAGCGACCATCATAGAATTGACTGCACTACGTCCCGTATAAATTTCAATTCGAATCTTCTACCAATTCAATTGAAGAGGGATTTAATTTCTGAGCAATTTCAAGAGGTACGTTCAATTTGAATTTGTAATTCGTTGATTTCTCCTTCCATGACATCTTCAAATCCAATGATGGAAGGGAGTGTCATGTCAGACGCTACCTCATCGCTTAGAAACGTAAGAATCGTCTAAAAGTGAGACTCCACGTTTTTGAGTGCACCTCTGGAATTGTGGCGTGGGCCGTGGCAATGTGGAGATGTAGCTAGATGACATGGATGGAGCTGGTCTCGTCAAAAGTCACCGGATGCTCTCTTTCTCCTCGATCTCAGTCACTCCAGTCGGACCCCCCAACAACGCCGGCGAATGCTAAACAACATTAGAGAGCGTCGGAAGGCGAAGTGAGTTGGGCCCAGCCAGAGCCAGACCATGGCCAGGACGGAGGTCCGCTCGATACGACGGCCACGAGCCGACGCCGCAGATTTAATTTACTCGGAATCATAAATTTAATAAAGTTTTAGAGACAATAATAGAATTTTTGGCGCCGTGCATTGCGCGTGTCCGGCCATGCAGCGAAGATTGCATTCCGGGCAGCCAGGCGCGAGGAATGGGGGGATTAAGGGGGCGAATGACGATGGGGGGTTGCCCGGATTTCAACATTGCTATTGTGGTCACCGTTTCTCTACACACATGTGTTTACATTGGGACACTGCGTTGCAACGTACGACCATTCTCTATCTACTCGTCGTGTTTAATATTGAAATAGATGGACACCAGGAGTTGGTTTGTTCTACAATGGAAGCACAGAATTGCACACGATTGCTAAAAAAATATATTGGCGAATTTGTTAAATGATTTCCGACGCCACTTGAATGGAGAAATCTCTTATTTGGAGATTTCAAAAACATAAAGTTTTTGATGAGATATGATGATTAGATTAGATGATTAAAAGGTTTTAAAAAAATGAACGCCGGACGAGTTACAATTGCGAGAATGTTGTGGTCACATGGATACAAACAGATAATAGAAAACTGAGACTGAGTGTACCTGTAGTATATCACAAAAAATATAATAAATTGTATCATAAAGCGACGACAAGTTTCTTGGAGTGACGATGGTTTAATCCAGGAAAAACTTACTTTGTCACAAATCACAAAGACACAATTAAAAAAATATTTAAATATAAAAACCTGTACCTGCAATATTCAATTTCACCGTATTTGATCCTCGCCCGTGGTACCAACTGTTACAAAATTTAGAATGAACAATTTATTTGCATTATCTTTTTGATGGGCCCTCGTCTATTGTCTCACAATGTGAGGGCCCATGCATTGGCGTTTGGTGTTCAGTAAATTATTTTACTCCTTAATTTGTTTTTCCAAAATAAAACCAAACGTTGAAAAAAAATGTCACATACATGTGGATAATTCGAATTACAGGGTGCGACGAACACGACGAGCACTTTTCAACACTAGAGACTATTTTGTGACGAACATTTCGTCGTCTCGAGAAAACGGATTTGTGTTTGCGCCTCAAAAATCCGGGTTTTGTTGAAAGTGAACGGAGAACGACAAGGAGGAGATATGACGTATGGGGGAAGGTGGTTGCGGGTGGGGGTGGGGGTGGAGAGACAGCGATGCCAGCGCCATCACCGGGGCAGTGGCACGGAAGAAGTTTCCGGATTGGTTTGTGGTAAAGTGGTGATGGCGGTGGTTTATGCGGGGGATGAAGGAAGGGGAGGGGGCTAATGTAAGGCTCCGAAGGCAATGGGCAGCCCCTTTGCTTTGTGGGGAGGTGGGGGCTCGGTAGCGCCTTTTGTTCTTCAGCTCTTGGATCCGTGGAGCTGTTGACAAACAAGCTTCCATGACAACTATTCCGAAGCGAAACAGAGCGCACGCTTGGCTTGAGAACAAGAAGATAAGAGAGAAGAGAGACCGGAGGAAAACTTCAAGAAGACGAAAAAGGCGTGATTTTTCCAGGTTCCAATCCCGAGTAGGCGCTAGAATTTGAAGGAACAATGGCCGATTCCAATTAGGGATCCCCGGGCGCTAGGATTTACGGATTTCCGCGGGTGCGTCTTAGGAAATCAGTGGACGACCGCTTCTCTGTTCGCTCGCTAATGTTGGTCTTTCGGTAGAGCGGTCCCAGCTCATTTAACCTTTGTTTGGGCGAATCTGCGCACAACCCAGCATCTGATGAAGTACTGGAGTTTCCTAATGGCAAATGCTCCTTCCTGATTGGTCGAGAAATCTCAGGTAAATAGGTCCAGGTGGTTCTCATTTTTTCGTTCGGCGGCGTCACCTGTCAGCGGTTCCTCAGAAGTCACCTGAGATCACTTTACCGTCCATTACTGGCTTTTTCGATTCGTAAGAAAGCCCGCGTGATGAATATGGCGTATTGTTCGCTCAGAAACCACTTTCCAAAGTCTTCATTCCATTAGGGATTAGAGTCTTGAAGGTTGCATCAAAGACAGTTTTATCTTAAATAAAAAAGTTAAGATCCTGCTCCTTGGAGTAAACATGCTCGTGACATGAAGAAACACGAAAGGATATTGTGTTGCGTCGCAGATAGATTTTGCTCTTCAAATAGTGGTCATTGCTACAAAATGGGTCAAAGTAATGGTCCCGTACTCGATCCCCGATGCCGTCACATGTCCTCTGTAGATAAATGCTCTACTGTATCTCGAAGTTGCTGGTTGCTGCAGGATAAGTCCTAGCATCTCTTTCTAACACTAATCACCCACTCGATCCATGGTCTTCCTCTTTTAATTGGCTTCACCCAGCATCATGTCTTTCCTGTACTGGGATCTGCCAGCATGACGTGAACAAAGTAGGTCAGTCACTGCCATACCACCCTGGCTTCCAGTGAGGCATCTGACTTGATGACCTCCAGCATGTGACTCGTACTTTAACTCCTATTTCCCCAGAGTGTGTCGACAGTGGAATAGCCTAAATGAGTCTCAAGTCAGGAGCCTGTTAGGATAGGACAACCACACCTTTGTCCTTAACTGGTCATTTGACCCCCGCCATGGACTCCATCTGGGGCTGCTTGTGGGTATATATTGTAATTGTAATAAAAGCACTGTCTAAGGTACACGGAGCAACAGTCACCAGCACCACAGCTCAAAAACATCAATCCTACATTGTCCAGTCCTCCTGAGGACCCAGCTTTCACATCCATACATCATTACTGGAGACACCAACCCCATGTCCTTGTCCTTCATGGTACTGTTGAGACACGAGTGCTCGAGCATCGAGTCTAGGTTTGCAGAATCTCCTGTTCGTGACAATGCAAATGTTATTTTTTTAAAAAGAAACTTGCTCAATTTTCAAGATGGCTCGATTTGCAGTGTACGGGTGATGGTGGTGGTTGTGGTGGAGCAACCTCTTTACTTTTTTTGCAGAGGGCATTTGGTTGAGACATCGGCGTGTAAAAAGCGCGTTGTTGTCCGCGGCTCGAGCACTCGCATTCCTGGATAAATGAAAAAGAGAAACAATTTCTGCAGCACCAGCGCTGCCCCCAACAAAAGAAAATGCAAACGAAGAGTGTCAATCAGGGCGATGACGTAGCACTTCTGCATATGGTAGAATGTGGGCCTCTCTCGCTCTCTCGGATGGGTCGCGAGTGTTGCGGCGTGGGGCGCCAAAAAAATAAATAACACCCCTCACCCCCACCCCCCACACACTCCATCCCACGAGCCAACGTAATGGCCGCGACGAACATTTAAAGGGGGGTACGAAAGGGGCCACGCCATCGCCAATAGGTTCGTTTGTAGGGGGTGCTAGTGTCGGCTTCCGTGATTTGTCGGCCATCTTGGATCGAATCGAACGCGTCGAATGAAATGAGACAAAAGTGAAATAAGACGAATTTTCACGGAGGGGGGAGAATGCTTAAATTGGGAAATGCAATATTTCAGGTAACTTGAAACTTTTTAAGAACGGACATGGCCTTTGAACTGAACGGGATTTTAGGGTTGATGTTGCAACCAATGTTTTGAAGCAAGAATATGAAGCTTAAGAGATTTTTTTTCATTGAATTCAAGTGATTCTCGACGCTGCTTAAAAAACAACATCAACGTAAATCGTCAATGCCATTCTGAAACGGATGCCATTTTTTTCTTCCACGTGTAGCCCAATGGCGGGAATATCCAAGATGGCGACCAAACCCGAAGCGCGACAAATGTGCCCGTGTTGGACAGGAAGGGACTACGAAGAGTGGCATTGGGGGGTTGGGGGGGGTTGGAGGCACGCTCGAAGCACGTGCTGATGGGGTCAAGCGAGGACCCGCTTCAGGAGGGTCAACTGAAAAATGTGTGCAGAGGGTGGTGGTGGTGGTGGTGGTGGTAGTTTGACTGCGGTTGAGGGCGGCCAAAATCATTTTTATTTATTGATTAATGTTTTTTGAGTTACGAACGCAGTCATTACATAGGTTATTGCTACGAGTGAGTGAGTCTTAGTTTTGTCAGAATCGCACAATTGTTTTACTCTTTGTTGTTTGAATAAATTTTATTTTACAACGATACAAGACACAATTTGCACCTGACACGAATTTTATGGGCCCTCCCATTGTGTCAACAATATTTAAGGGTCCATCAGTAAGTAAATATCAGCCTTCCCAAACAAAGATAAGCCTGATCCAACCCCATATTTGAGATTTGAATCCCACAAATATTCACTGCATTTTGAATGAATTATTTTGAACAGCCTTACTGAACAATTCAAATAAGTCGGTGACTCTCATAGTGGTGTAACTCGTGTTTTATTTGAATTGAGAAAAAGGAGGATTTACTTAAAGTGTTTAACATCCGGTTCCGTTTACCAGTCCAACTTGTGCTGCCCTCTGTCGGCACTAAACAAAACCAAAGGCTAACGTCACATTTTTCAAACGATACAATCACATGCCAACATCACATTTTCGCTAAACACCAAAAAATCCAATAAATTGAGTTACACCACTCTGGTTTCACCGCTTCAAATGATTGCAACAAACTCATCATTTTCAGTCTAAATAAAAATTAAACAATTTTTGACTTTTTCAAAATTATTCTAGCTAAAAAATAACTCCCGACTGACACTGTGGAAGCTCACCCGTAACTGGTGGGGTTTAGGGGGACGGGGGCATGAGGGCGGTACACGTCACGGCTCGAACCCACCAACCACCTCACCACCACCACCACCCTCGAATCTCCTCAACCGAAGCAAGCAAGATTAGCATAAAGTATAGCTTACACGCTAATTTCTTCCAAATGAGCGAACAGCCGCAATCAACTGCAGGAACCGAACCCCCAAAGACCCAAAGACGGCACAACATCAGTTAACCGTTTTGGCATTTCCCCTACCACCACCGAAACCACCACCACCACAACGCCCTCAGGTTCTCCCTAAACACCTCAATCTCCCATATACGAAACCCCTCCCTCCCCCCTCAAGTTAGAAACACATATCTCTTCTTCCCTCACTCAATTATTATTATTGTTATTACTATTACGCATTTATACGTGTTTGGGAAGTAGCGCTATTTGGGAATGCGGGGTGCGCCTGGAAATTGGAGACGACGGCCTGGTGTTCGTGTCGAGGGGGGGGGACAAAATCACGCTGGTGGCACCCGCTCCCCACTCTTCACAATTAAAATCAACGCTCCCCTAATTAAGCACAAGCTCGACGCGGAATCAAGATGACGCGATGAGGTGGGAAGAATGTGCGCATGCGCGAGCGGGCGAGAAGAAGTGGCGGGTGACGTCTAAGACGTGGTGGGGGGCGTTTGTCATGTGACGGACGAAAAACAAACAGAGCTCGACGCGAGCGCTCCCCGTGAGCGTCGTGCGGATCTAAAGGAACGCATGTGTTTGTGGTTCCGAAACGGGTTGCGTTGCCCGAATCTGGCAGCTCGAGACGACATCTGGTGACGTGTGGTTGAAGCAGTTAGCGGGTCGTGATCGCGGGTTCAATTCCCAGACGATACCCACCCAGAATTTTTAAGTCCCATCTTCCTTCGGAATGGAACGAAAGTCGTGGGGCCCGTACCTTTACGATATATGCTCTTCACACTTGTTTTGATCCAAGGTGGCGCACAATTTGATATCTGTCTGGTGACGTCACTTGCCAAATGCCAATTTGGAACGATTACTTAAGAATCGTCCAAAAAAAAGGGCATCGATGCTTAACGATCCTCCACCGAAACAACGAATCAACTGTTTCTCTGAGACGCCCCCAGAGGGAACCAAGGGTTGTCACGACTAGGTCTCGAATCTACCATCAACGAGCATCAGCGCCACCGCGGGCCAATATGTTGAACTATTTTGAAGTTCGCCGTTGACACATGGGTCGTCGGATAAGTATCGACGGTTGGCCAAGTTCACCAAGTAGCACTTGACAACATAAAAGATGCGCCGCGTATGAGCAAAGGTAAGAAGACAGCCGGAAATGGCTTTTTTAAATCTCTGTTTCCGGATAAATTTTCTCTAAATTATTAGAGAAAATGACGACCGCCATTTTGTATTCCAGTTCTGTTCGAAATGTACCGCAGTATTTTATTTGAATCCTAGTATTTCAACATCTTAAATTTATCAAGATGATAAAATTTAAATTTTCCGTAGCTAGCAGAACATTTAAAATTATTTCACAAAAAATAAAATAATAATTGTCGTCAAATCTTGTTCGTCTTTTTTCGTCCGACCTGTCCCGGGCACAACCTCCATTTTTATTAATTGATTGAGTTTATTATTTTTAAAAAGCACATTTTTCGTTATACCTGTACATCGATTTTTTCCAGTTTCTCAAAAAATAAATATCAAGTTGGCTGTGTTTTTGCGAGTCAGCTATTTCGCTGCTTACAATCACTGAGTGACGTCAGCTTCCGCTGCGCTGAACTGCACTTCCGTCCCGAATGTTTTGGAACATATACCCCTTACTTCGAGAGGAACTTTAATCTGTGCAAGGCAAACAAACTTCATTGTACTTTTAAAAATTGAATCCAAATTATTGAACATGGTTAGTGATCAGGTGAATTATTCGGCCGGTTAACCGCGGCCGTTCAGCCGTTAGTTAACCGCGGCCACCGCATGGCCTCCCCCGTCTCGTCCGCACAATGAAACGACTGCAAAGCTCCGCAGCTGAAACATAATCAGACTAATTTGCAATTTACTTTATCTTATCCTTTTAATTATCTGGTTGCGTTGGGTTGCGTTCGCTCTCTCGCGAGTTGGGACCGGGCTTTTACTAAAATGACTGAGCCGCGAGAGCCGCGATTACAATAATTAATTATTAAATGTTAGTGTGTCTTCGCGATTACGTACGGATTTCGCCGGGTTTGGGTTTGCCGAGTCACCCCCCACCCACCCTCCCCCTCCTCTCTCCCAAGTGGGACCACTTAGAGTTGTTGCCATCTTTTCTTATCGGTGTCTTCGTACAATCTGGAGACGTCTTGATGCAACCAACAGCGAATAAGGAAAATGGTGTTCTTCAATTCTTATTTTTTTCTGACGTATTACCTCTAATGGAAGCAACATTACTTTAAGATCCATTTCATGGAATGCGATCTAAGACGCCATTTATGTTTTGAGAAATCTCAAATACCTGCATTATACATGTTCATTAACGCGAATGAAAAATCTTAATCATCTTTCAAAATGAAAATAAAGACTGTTTGAATATTAGTAAGTTGATTTACAACGCTTTATCGGACAAACCGAATAAGTGATGGGTGCGTTTATAAATGGAGAATTTATTGTTCTTTCGTTTTACGCTAGAATTGTTTCGGAAACTAATTCGAATAACAATTTCCTTTTGTCTAAAAGAAAAAAAATCACATCCGAGAGAGCAGTAAAAATAAATGATGAACATTATTCATTGAGGAAACCAGAATTTAAAAAAATCATTCCATTCCATGACGTAGTTCGCTCATTCGTTCGTTAGCGTTGACGCGGAAATTTCTAATCAGTGAACCGAACCCCCTTTACACGGAACAGATAGTACTAAGCGTACCACCAGGTGGCGTCCGTTTGGAACGCAGTAAAAAGGAAGAAGGTGGTTGTGAAGAAAAAAATGGCGTCAGTTGGGGGAGATTTGATCGTACAGTTAGATGAATAGCGGGTGTAACACGGAGATGAAGCTAATCTCGGCGGCATGGTTGCGTGCTCAAATTCTGGTGTAATCAAGTAGAAATGTTAATGGCCCCCTTCCCGTCGAGCGACACGCGCCACCAGCACAAGAGTGGCCGCGGTGTGAATTTCAAGTGAGGAAAATAAATTGGTCTAACTCTTGCCTTATATGAAAAATCCTCTCCCTCCTCCTCAACAACCCCCGCAACAACCCCCCCTATACAATACCATCTCTCTCTCTATTATAGCTGGAAGCCCTACCCATATGTCCCAGAACGCACTTAATTCCATAGACTTTTTTTCTCACTCTCTTCTTCTCGCACGCCTTCTAAAAATTCCAAAATTCTTGAGTGAAAAATATGATAATAGAAAAAATAGGTTTCGCGATGATGCCGGGGAAAATTCTCGTTTGCAATAAGTAGTGGAAAAGTTGTTGAGACGAAGAAAAAGTGGGGGTGGAATAGCTGAGGGAGCATCGACTAGAAAGAGAAAATGCCATTAGGCGTGACGACGATGGCGCTCCTGGCGGACTGCGGGGCTGAGGTGTGGGCGGCCGTGCGGTGGCGCTGCGTGACCACTCCCCACACCAGCAGGGAGGGGGTGGAGGCGAGGGGGGGGATAAGGGAGTGAGAAAAAATGCAATCAGTCGGCGAGTATTGCCGTCGCGAAATATGCCGCGGTTGACATGTTGTCCTTACGGCCTATCAGGCAAATGGCATAACTTAAAATTTCGCGCAATTATTTTGTGGTGGCGCGGGAAGAGTTTTTGGAGCAGCGCCGGCGCACGATCTAGACGCTGGAGGAATGATGGAGATCCATCTGACGACTATGTGTAAAAGAGAAAAAAATGGGGCGGGGGTGTATTGGGGGTGTGGTGAGGGGGTGTGAGGGGGGAGAGAGAGAGAGCTGTTCGCCGGAGGGATGAGCATTATGAAAATGCAGTTTTGACGACGGATGTTCCTCTCCTTGTTAATCGGGAAATAGAGAATGGGCGACGCCGCGAGGCGTCTTCCTCTCTCGCTCTATCCGTTCCGGCGCGACGATGACGATGACGACGACGACGACGATGACGACGACAACGCTAGATTTATATCGTTGGACGAGTGCGACGCTCGATCATTCCCGAAATTGAGCTCCGCCAGGTGGCGCGGTGTTAACAACGGTTCTCGAGAGGAGGAACGCCAGCGGGAAGAATAGATGGAGACATTTTTTCCAAAGAGGTTGAATGTCTTGGAATAGGTGACTTCTTTTGTTGAAAATCATAACTTGCTCAAGAAATTAATTAACAATAGAAATTCAAAAAAATTCTGTTTTTGATTAGAATGGTTTTCGCCAATCAAAGATAATTAAATTCAAGGGAAAGTGATTAAATAAATTGCGCTTCGCGCCAAATAATTTCATTGTCAATTTTCTAAAATTCTTCGATAAGAACTTTATGAAGAAATGTTGGAATTTTATTTTTAAAGATGTTGGCAAAATCAAAAATGTATCAGGAGTTAATTTGCAAGAGGGCTCAAGATTTCGACAGTCTCAGGTTCCTATTGTCAGGTTCCAGACACTGGTTCGAAGCTTTTATTCCATTCCTAATTCCCAAATCTCGCTCGCGTTGGGCTTTCTCTCGACTGAAAGATTTCTGAAATGTCGGCCGGGAATCGAACCCGCGGTTCTATGAACGAGCGAGTGTACCCTATAAACTCGACGCGCCCTAACTATCCAACGACAATCGCTACCCTAGCACAAAAACGAGTCGATGGCGACACCTGGTGATCAAGTGCAGCGGCCAACGCCATTGTATCGAGAGAACGCGACGTCACGTCACATCAAAAAATCCCGAAGCCGTCACCGGGGAAAGTTGCGCCCAATTATTCGATCTCCGGGGACATCGTCGTCACGTCGAGACACGCCAGTTAAGAAGAAAAAGCCATAGACAAGACACAGCAGCAGCCACTGTACTACACCCACTGCCAATCAATAACACTTCTCTCGGCTCACTCCTTCACATGTGCATGCAAAATACGACACAAAATTGAACCAAAAAGAGAAGAAAAAATGGTCTCGTTCCATGCATACGAGATTGAGCAACGAGACAGACTCACCTGTCTCAAACGTCGACACTGAAGCGGGATAAGGAGGAGGAGGAGGAGGAGGACATCAGAAAGAAGACGAAGAAGAACAAGTTCCCCGCTCTTAATACGTATATATCGGAAATAAAAGAACGACGGGGAGAAAGGGAAGCAAACGTAGGCAAGAAAGAAAAATTATTTAGTTTTCGAGCTTATAAAACCTAAAATGCAATTTTCTCCGGTGGCTTAAACGCGACGGATTCAATGCAGGTACGCTCTAGACGATGTCATATCGATTTTACCGAAGCTTCATAGATGCATTTTTTTGCCAATGAAATTTTCCTGTTTTTTGACGTCTGTTGTTGGGGGTGGGGGTGGCTGAGGAGGGATGAGGGGGAGGCGGATAGTTACGTCACTGCCAAAGAAGAACGAATTTTGGACAATTCTAATGGCACGTCGTGAATACAAGAGTGAGTAAAAAATTTGCTTACGTTTCTTTTATCCAATATGCTGTATTGGCAAACAAATTATTGTCTACGGGGGAGGGTTAGGGGGTAGTGGTGGTGGTGGTAGGGGGCTTTACTCTGTATTCCATAGGACAAACAATAAACTCAAAAGTTTATCGATAAATTTTTGATTGTATTATGCAGTGACGTGCGCAGATGTATTGATGCGTGGAGGAAAATAGGAGTATTGTAACGTTGCTGCGTAATTCAGATAGTCCGAAATTCGGTTGATCTCACCATTCTCGACGAATGAAACTAGCAAAAAATTATTTTTTAAATTTATTATAAGGAACGTACATTTAACCACTATTACGCAACATACATTTACATGCAATGACTTCGTCAAAAATACATTTGCATCAATAATAAATAAAATACATGTGCAGACAGGGTGAATCTGAAACTATGGACCCCTTTCACAATTTTAAATAAGTTGGCCAAAAATAGTCCGATTATAATGAAATTTGGTACAAATGACGTGAACCTATTTACCAAAATGTTGGCTATTTCAGAAGATTTTGAAAATGACCGCCGCCAGTATTAACACATGCGTGAAGTCGGGTGCGTCACTTTCTAATTGTCGCATCAATTGTCCACTGGTCGAGCTCATTCCACGCCAAGCCTTCTGAATCTGCTCTCTCAGTTCATCTACACTGTTAATCTACATTGTTCTGTAGATCTTCTCTTGTAGAACACCCCAAATCCCATGGTCCACGGGGTTCACACGGGGTTCTCTGTCAGGTCAGGAAGCGGGCACTTCATGAACAGCCGTTGTACTCGCCATTGATCTTTATGCCAGGTTCATTCCGCCTAGGAACTGTTGAAGAAGTCGTTTTGCACACCACTTTATGTTTTCTCGAACAAATTTGATAGCAAACTTAACTTATCTTCTTTCGTGAAAGGCATTTTCACAGCTGATTGAAGCAGACGCGCTGAGTAATTACGTATTGCATCAGTAGAGGGCGCCCCCCGCAAGGTGGCAAATTTGAAATTTGAGACTCGAAATTCAAAAAACAATACCGTTATCATTTTTATCACCAAATTTCAAAATAGTCGGACTATTTTTGGCCGACTTATCTTAAAATTACAAAGCTAGAACTTAGGGGGCAGCATTTAAAGTTGTTTTTCCCGCGAGTCAGCTATGCTGTGTGTGATTGCCTTCTTGACCTTTTCCAGCTAAAAGCTTTCACATATTTTTCGGGTGTGGTTATTTTAAGACGCTGCTTGTAGTAGCCATTATTACTCCATTCATTTTGAATATTCAATGTCGATGTTTCGGGGGGGGGGGGAGTACCGGTGCCTGCGCATCTCAACTCCCTCCATTCATTAAAGCGATCTGTTGGATGGAGCAGCAGCAACATCGTAGCCAATGTCACGAAACCCTCGCCATCTTTCATTAAGTTAAAACCATATTGGCGTTGGGGCTTTCTATCGAAACTGGTAACTGTCACGCCCATAGTCCATACGGGATACGCGGGCCACGAACCGCATTTGGAAAAACGATGAAAGAAAGTTTGGTCCACGCCAAAGAACTTTCGAGTTCATAAATTGGCAGAGTGGAGGGGAGGAGGAGAGGGAGGGGGGAGGGGGCATCGGTTTCGGAACACCAAATCTCATCGATAAAAGGAAAGCGACTTGTGGGGGGTTGGGGGGTTGTCGATATTCGTCCGAATCTCTCTCTCAACCAGCGTGATAGTTGTGGGGGGGGATGAGGCGTTCGCGCGCTCATATCTGCATATGCTTCAGGAACCAGCGAGTGACGATTGAGAATGGGTTGAGTGGATGTGGGGGCGCCATCCTCCACGAGGTGCGTCAACGACTGAACCTCCCTCTACACCATCCACACTTTATTGCTCAATTTTTTTTTTTTTTGGAAAAAAATATATTGTTATTTTTGAACATTTTCAAAGATTTGCTATATTTTTGAACATGGAAAAAAGGTTTTGCGGTTTTCTAAATATGGCAACTTATTTGAATTATCATTAATAAAATACCTGTCAACGTGTTTGAGAATATTTTTTTGTTTTGTTGCCTAAGCACTGTGCGAGGTTTTCTTAAAATTTGAATTGTGCTCGAGATTGGGGCAAAATGTGACTTTAAGGTCATGGGTGGCTTTCTAAAATACACGTTGTCGAATGGCAATTGAATGTCAAACGCACCCCCCGCCAACACGTATTTAATATCCACGTGCGCATTTCAAATGGTCGAATGGTTATACGAGAACGCGCACTGCTTTCTTGTCCTGACACGGATTCGACGATGTTACTCAATGTCTAAACGCACCCCACTAGAGCCTGACTGACAAGATTATACGTGCTCGGTCATTGTAACGAAAGTGTAAACATGAGAATGAAACTTAATTATGGTTTCTTTCACAACTGTTGTTTATTAAAATACATTTTTTAAGTTGTTCCTCTATTATGTCTCGTTAGAAATGAAAAGAACATTTGAGCCAACGTTTGTATCACTTTACTAAGATGGTAGAAATTGCGGAACAACAAATTGAAAGTCGGCAACGAAGAATGTATAAACGTAACAATTTAACATATCTAAATTAAGAAAATTAAAATTTGCGAAACACAACAGACAAACGTATGAACACACCCAAGACTTTCGTCATTAGTTCATAGCCATCTTAGAGACATCTTAGTAAATTACTACCATGGGCTCCTCCCCACTTCTATGGATCTAATGAATGTTGGCTCGACACCAGCGCCACCTGGTCGTTGAAGCCATCCGAAGACAGCAGCGTGATTCGGGTTGTTCGGAGGTTTCTATTTAACTGGCCTCCCACCGAAATGGGGTCTCTTGGCTCGACGTGGTGGCGTTGACGTCAATCTGGAGGCTTCGCAAAAGCTTGTCCCCGAAGTGACCCTGTCGACGACGGCGGGGGGGCGGCGGCGGGCGCGCTGCCAAATTATAAATGTTTTATATGCAAAATAGCAGACGCGCGCCCGTGCTGTCGTCGGACGTGATGCTGGAGCAGGAGCAGGAGAAGGAGGAGGAAGGAGAGGACGGAGGCGGCGCTGGAGTGGGGGGGTGCGATGATGGTTTTGCTCACGGCCCGCTGCCTGCCCACCAGATACGAGATGCGGGGGTGGGTGGATGGAGGCGCTGCTGTCGTCACTAAGAGTGGTGACGCCAAATGCCAAATGACAATTTTCGATGTGATAAGCCCAGCAGAATTGCCTGTCACAAGACGAGAGAGGCAAGTTTTGTCGGCCCGACTATCGGGGGGGATGCGAGATTCCAGATTCACCAAATGCCACATTTTTCACGCTTTTTTTCTCTCCTTCCTATTTACACTTCCCCCCACACCTATTTATACTCCCCCCCACTTCCCTCAGTCCACCAAAACCCACCTCACTCCCTTGGAAAAAAGGTTTTGTAGCGATTTCTCACCTCTACAATGGCGCGCTCATTTATTCGGTTTGCCCGATACATCACCGAGCCAGTCGACTCTCTGGATTTGCATACGCGCGCTGGAATAAAAATTTCGGATTTTATTTCTCTCGCACGACAATGGCCGTGTGGGTGTGAAGATGCCGACGATGGTGGGGAGGGGAAATGCTCCGAGATTTATGGGCTTCGTGTGTGTGACGAAATTCACACTCTACGAAAATTAGAATTTTATGAAGTAGGACACCATTCGATAATAATTCAAATATGCTAATTTTTGGGTTGGTGGAATTTGAGCGAACGTTTCTTTTTCCTCTCCCCGGTTGCTCGTCCATCTTGTTTCGTGGGGATTTCGTCATCGGAGACATCCATTCGATCCTAGACAAGCTCAACTAGTCAGTAGTTCCGCTGTAATTACAAATGACTTACGTAATGACGAGTTCAATTCCCAGTCGAGACTTTTAGAATTGATCGGATCACATAAATTCCTTTCCTGGGAATTCAAATTCAAAACGGGCGAGGAAATAAGGTCGCGAATCGACGTAAGCAGAGTCAGGATATCAGATCTGGCAGGTGCTGCCCTCTGGTTTTGGGGCTGTCCCGTGTGGCGAGGCAATCACACGATACGCCGGCCCAGACTATTCTTGACATTCCTGACATCTTGTCAGCGTGTGGTGCCTCCTGGTGGTCATTTTCAATAGCGACGTGAATTGAAATCCCATTAGACCTTTTTCTATTCTACAGTATGAATCACAGATAAATGAAATGTGAAATCACCCAAAGGAAAGACGTGCCCCGTTTCAATACGGATCATATAATCGTGTGTGATCGTGTTTCGATTGGTTCATGATTTCACAGAGGGTGGCGCTGACGTCGCTCGTTGTTGGCCGATCGAGGCTCACTCTGCGTTCCCGTAGAAAAAGGAATGTGCGAAGGAATAATAGCCGAATGCCCAATCTCGGCCCTCGTCTACCTATTTTTCATGGTAACTGAGTTGGGTCCGATTTATCTTAAACCTTTTAGCGGCCAACTGAAGACGCGAAACATCCGAAGTGTTGCCACCCTCGTGGCGCCACTCTCAAGAGCGCGGTTCCAGAAGAAGGCCTTCTCTCCATTCGAAAGCACTTTCACGCCAAATTTAGCAGATCAATCACTTATACACGCCCGAAGAGCGCCCGAGCGACGAGAACCAGCACCCCCACCCCGTCTCGATCCCCGGTCCACCACACGCGGAACTCACACCACCGCATCACTTCCTCCTGAGACACCCTGTACCGTGTTTGCCTAGGGTAGACAAAGCTTCGTTCGAGACGAGACCAGTTCTCATCACATTCTCACCGATATCGTTTCATCGTCCTTACTTCCAGTTTCGATGTCTTCACGATGACAAGTTATTAAGATTTAAAAAAAATGCTCGTTTAAAAATAATTTTGATTATTAAATCTAGATCTACACCAAAAATCGAGATGTGTTTTATTAATACAATGTCGTGTCTCGTCACGATCTTTGCTTTAGTTATCGGTTCGTTTGACTCATCGAAACTTCAATTTTCGGATTAACGACACGAGAATATCTCGCCACGCAAGGTGGCGCTGTGGGCGCTCGCTGCAATTTCACTAAAGGTGAGATGAGTTTAACTGCTGCCGTTGGAACACAAATTGTTCATTTATTATTATTATTTTTATTTCAGTGTCCGGAACAAAATAATAGAAATAAAAATATAAACCAAGAAGTATTTTTCTGAGCCCTCACGTTGCAGAGAAATGTTTGAGGGCTCAGCGATAGAAATGATTGCAAAAACATATATATCGATTTTCGGGGGATAAAAGAAAAAGAAACAATCAAAAAGAATCAGAAAAAAACAACACATTTAAATCGTTATCGTAATCTTCCGTTTCCGGTGCATGGTGGCACGAAGCCGTTCGCCTAAATGTCGGATGGTCTCAGGTAGGTGCACCTGATCACCACCACACCTACCTATATATAAAACACTCCAGTCGCACGATAACATCATCAACGTTTTTCGTGACATACACTATTGACTGTAAAAACCCCTTTTCGTATGGAGGAGGAGGTTGGGGTGGTGATGGCCCGTATCCAGTTCACAGCCCAACTTTGTCCTGGCGTCTATCCTACCACCTACCACACCCTACCACCTCGAAACCACATCGAAAATCGTCCAACCAGTGTTTAGGGCTACTCGGTTGGGACCGGGGCCGGCCAACAGAAGACAAAAACATTCGGAACAAGATTGACTTCTTAGTGCTCAGTTAGAGTGTGCGGCGTATAACCCGAATTTTAGATGCGCGCAATCGTGGTTTGGGAATTCGTGGGATAGACCTAGATTCGAATAATTGACCGGTTTGTCCCCAAATTGGTGCGCTTTACTCATTTTCTATGAATTGTTCAATCGGATGAGTCACCGGATGTTCAGCACCTGCGCATGCGTAATGATCAGAATCATTCTTCTAATGGCTCCAGAGAAAATGGCTTCGATAGTCGCGTGAGTAGAACTTGGGCTTAGAGTGCGACTACGGAATTGGGTGTGAATTGCGTTGTATAGATATCTCATTTTCGTAGATAACAACACATTAGAGCGTGGAAGTGCGGAAACCGGCCCCCGAAGATAGTCGACCGGCTCATTCTCCGCACACACACACATTTGCATGATGCGCTGAATATACAGCACCCTGGAACATCCTGACACCTCCTCCCCTATCTCCTTTTACACACACACACACACACACATCTATCCCCTCGCCTAGGCCTTCCCCCGCCCCCCAACCTATCATCCCCTCCAATAGCGAAATTCCTCGCATTTTTCCCAACAGAGCGAGTTTGAGACGAGCGCCAAAGATGTCAGGCGGACCGGCGTTTCGCATACATCATTTCTCATTTCGTATGCACATTTTCGACATTCGGCGTTGCGACTTTATATATATATATATACATATATACAGACCTTTTTAGCTATGCACAATTTATACGACGACGTGTAGGGGAAGGGGAGGGTTGAAGTGGGTGCTCCAATATATATCCTCCTTGTTCCAGCGATCCATATCAACGTCAACATTCTATATAAGCAGCGTCGAGGGATGTCTTTCTTTAATGTCTAATCGAATGCTTTGTCCTATAGTAATATATATATATTTTATCGAGATTCTTTTGATCCGCAAATTTCGAAACCACAATTGATTGTTACCTGTTACATGACTAGTTTACCAGCACAATTTGATTTTAAAATAGGTATTTCAATTCAAATTTTAACATCAAACTTTATGCGGCAAAAGTCAAACAATTACATTCGCCCAGGTTCTTTGTAGCGCCATCCCAAAAAATGGTCTTTCTGGTTCTGCGACGAAATTAAGATTTCTCAAGATGTAACACCAAATTGTGAAAAGAAAAAGAATTATAATGGACCGGCATCGAACTAGGATGTAGCCACGGACAGCACCGACGAAAAAACGAACAGAATCGGCGAATTAATAGGAATTAATAGGAATTAGGAGGAATTAAATAATAGTTATTGCTATTAATGAAATATGAAGAGTTTGTCGCCGACGCTGTTCGTCTTTTTTCGTCCGCCGCACTTCAGGCCACAACTTGCTATTAGTTATTAAATATAAACAGTGACTAAGCTTGTAAAAAAGATTGATTTGGACACGATTAGAGATATGTAAGATTGAAAATGTCTCGCTGAGAGACAAATCAACCATTTTTATTTAAATGACCTTTCCAGATTGACCAAATAAATTCACTCAAATTGCGTTTTTTAATTGCTTTGTTTCGGCAGAAAGAAGTTATATGGACTCAGAAAGAATTCATTGTCAACAAATTTGCGTGTGCCGGTTACTAGCTATTAGTTCCAAATAAGCTGACCACGAACCGGAAGTCCACCCCCAAAGTGCATGACCAGGACAAGCGTCCCACTGGGACTTTCCAATGTCAACACATTCAACGGTTGGTCAATAAATGAATAAAACTGCTTGGAGGAGGAGGAACTGGTTTCAGCTATAATGTGCTTTGATCCGCCTAGTGGGTCTCAGTTGGACGCCCAAGTGGTGTCCGGGACGACGACGACGACGACGAGTAGGAGGAATTTCCGGAGGCTTCGTACGCGTCACCTGTCGACTGAGAGACGGTGGCGGTGACGGTGGCGCCTCGGTGTTCCAAGCGACAGCACGACACCTTTTGGGGACTCAACAATAGACAAGATGTCGTGGTGCTGAACGCGCAGATGTGGGCACGGAAAATCCGCAGGTTTAATATAAACGCGTGGGGGGGACATTTTGTCCAACGCGCCCCACTCTATCGTATATACGCGAGCAGCCTGGCTTTCTAGATCTATCCTAACGAGACCGGAGAGTCCCGGAACACCACTCATTTGTACTGTACTGTACTACTGTACACTCGCAAAAGTGTATGCTACTCGAATACTTTCTCAACGACACTCCGTACTCGCCAAAAATGTGCTGGAACTGACCCCGAGATACCGGATGTGGGGAAACACCTCACATCTGAATGAATGCAATATTCGCCTGGAAGAGAATTCGAGATTCACACTTTTGTTCGGTTAGATTCATGCCAATGTTCGTTTCAATGTCTCACGAGAGCAACTTAAGTGCGAGTGAACCCCGAGTGAGCAGGTCGAGGCAATTCATTAAAATTTTGTTCGAACGCCTTCCTCAAATTCCGATCAAATTCTAGATCGATGATCTTGAGCTATTTGTTCCCGCGTCTCCTGACAAAAAATATGCTGCCCCTTAACCACGCCTCATCTTACTTTTGAGGGCGTCTGTAAACTAACTCTTTCAATCCTTTGACCATTGATTATGACCACATTTTTAAAAACTTCCAACTAAAAAAAAGATATGTTTGGAAGAGACACGATGTTGGTGAATTATTTTTTCTCGCAGGGTCACATGTAGATAAGGCGTCGAGAATCTTTCAAAAACGCGATAAATGCCTTTTTACCCCCTTCTACAGTGTATCGTCCCCCCCCCCCAATTCCCACCCGTCGCCATTTCCCTCAACCACCGTCTCCCTTGGTGATTGGGTCGTCCGGGACGGAGCATGTGACGCGGAAAAATCTCACTTGACTACGGCACGAAATACACAGGAGCCAATCTCTCTCACCCCCCCCCCATCCCTCCTCTACCTTGCCGAGCACCGGCGAAACTGCGCCAAAACCAACAAGTTCGAATGGACTAGAAGACAAGACCGTCCCCCACCCCCAGTCGGACACGACGACCAAACCTATATAATAGAATTTTTTGTTTGCCCTTCACAATGGATAGCATTAACCACAAAGCCCCCTGGACACGTGCGATGACATCACGATCCGCCCTCCTTGACCAGTGTGTCCGCTCATCGCCGTTTCTGTCGGATTTTTCTCTTAGAAATAATTTGCGATGACGATGACGAAATAGCGCGCCAAGCGGTTGGCTGTAGCACTAATCGCATTCCATTGAATGCATATTAGTCGTTTTCAAACACTCGTAACCCAAAATGTAAAATCTATAGAATGTTTCCGATCGTGTTCTAATTGCGTTCCATCGAACAACTGTTGAAATCTCATTTATTTATCGTTTTCGGGTATTGATCTGTTTAGATCTTCACATTTACGAACATGATTTCTGTTCTCTTGCCCTCCTTTGATGACGACACAAAATTCCAAAAATGAGATATGCCAATTTGGTTTAGCCTAAATTCGTGCGTCCTTTGTCTGTCCTCTACATATTTCCTCAGATCTTTGGTTTAAACGAATTTTGGCCTTCTTTTTGTCGATGTGCCGGAAAATTGATACTATATCGACTAATCGATATCGTATCGACTTTGCACATTTGTCGTATCGTTACAACGACTACAAGTTAATCGCGGTTATTGGAAGTTTTTGGGAACATTTTGGGTTCATTTTTTGTCAAATTTAAAATATTTGGTCCAATTTTATAGTTTTTTTAAAGTGATATTCAAGTTTACCTTTGGAAAGAGTTTCTTTGATTTTCCACTCATGTTTGCAGAACAAACATGATTCAACTTTTGCCAATTCAACTTTTTTGTATCTGGAAAATAAATTCACTGTGCATGCATCCAAATCCTTTTCATCTAATTTAAATATTTGCATACTGAAGAAGTGATCGATAGATTAATTTTTAACGTAAATGAAACTAATCTAATTCAAATACATACATGGAAAATATGTGTCGATTACACGGCGCTACACGAAACGGAAAAATTACATGGGATGTTTCGAATAAGTCCATTATTCACCAGCTTGTAGGAAATTGTATTTAAATTGTTAATTGGGTCGAACTGTAATGTTTTAACAAGTTGAAATTTGAAAATGTGGATGGGTTTCGTCCGCTGTGTCCGTTTTTTAAAAAACAGACACTAAGGTTGAACGATACTATCGATGGTATTTTGACAATCGATGAAATTTTTGTCCGATCAATCTTTTTGTCAAATCAAAAACCCCAACCATCGAAATTCAAGGATACAATGAAATAACACGGATTAGACGTTTTCCATGTATTCAATGTAATCGTGGGGGGGTCTCAGTGGCGTAATGGTTATCGTGTCGAGCTGTTATTCCCGTGATCGCGGGTTCGATTCCCGACCGAGACCTCTGGAATTTCTCGGGCGAGAGAAATTCCTACGCACGCCTTCCTTCGGAATGGAAGTAAAGCCGTGGGACCCGTGCCTGCACGATGTCAGGTACACGTTCAAGATCCCTACCTAGGTAGCTTATACTAAGCCTGGGCTAGGCAATATTACCAGGTCGCCTACTGGGGAAATTTAGGGCGAACACGGCTAGTCCTTAACAAATATCTCAGATTGTAATCGTGTAGGTAGTCGCTAGTTATAATGGTTATTATTATAAATTAATAAATTGCCAGACACAAATCGCTGACAAAAATGTTGATCAGTGTGTATACATGTCTAGAAAAAGTTGTTGTGTCGTTCATTGAAAATTGATTTGAAATGGCTCAATTAGTTTACCAAGCCCCTGAAATGGGATTACACCTATTTTTCCCCCAAAAAACTAGTCGATATACAGTATACGCGATACGTCGACTATCTACCTTGGGACAGTCATCGCAATAGCGAATAGCAACCGATGCTAGGATCTGTCGGATCCGAAAGGAGAACATGACAGGGATTACGTACGGCGTGGGGGCGTTGGGATTTTTATCGGAAGAGATGGCGGGGAAACGAGGGAGGATCAGCTGGGAGGGGGTGGGCAGCGAAATGGAAAGTCTACCGCCCCCCCCTATCCCCTTCTGCCTCCCACTTGTGCGTGCGTCCCCCATCCACCCACCTCAAATTCAGCTTTAATACCAACAACGTCAAATGGATGGATATGCGGCTTTTCGTTTTGTATGCAGCTGGTGTTGCTGTGACGGAATTGGAGCTATTGACAAACGGATATTGCTGGTGGCGCCATCTGTTGCGCGCATGACGAAGCTCGCCTTTCAATACTTGTTGCATTGGGTTGCGAAGTTGGCTGCTGCATATTTCATTTCTGCGATTGCAAGCACACATTTGACTAATGGAGAATTAGAATATTACGTTAGAGATATAAATAAATATACTGTTCCAGTTAACTGTTGGAACATTTAATGTTTAAATTTACTGTTGAAATTACTAGCTAATGGCTATTTATAAATTTTGGCGCATTGCTTTTAAAAATGTTTTTGGCAATTAATTATTTTTATTGTTGGTTGGCATACAAATTAAATTGTACCAACAATGTTCATTTGTAATTAATTCTCTAACAAACCCAAGGATAACTTATTAATTTAATTCGTTAACGGAGACTAATGACCAGACTCAGTACGAAATGAAAATAAAATGTCTTCTTTATTGTGTGAATGTTTGTCGGTTAACATTATAAAAACAGAGCACACCTTCATTTGTAGATTTCAGTCAACACCTGTTGCCTCAGTCAAAATTACAATCGAACTGTTACCGACAAAATAACAATACAAAAAATCGATTGTTAATTCCATATGGTAAGATTTGTGGTGATGTTTAAAAAAAGATTATGCCAATAGTACGACTCGTCGTAGCCCAGTTGGTTTGGCGACTGACTGTGGTTTCGGCGGTACCGGGTTCGATTCCCGGCGCGGGCTCTCGAAAATTTCGACTAAGGGGTACTGGTCGTTCCCCCTCGCAAAGTGCCTAAGCACCATGAGGGGTACATAACGTCTGTAGTGCAGTTGACTACTGTTGATTGGAAGCAAAAATTCTATACAAATCATGTCGGCACCTAAAGTGAATTTAATAATCAGCGAATTGGTATTGTTTACAGACACTCGTACTTTTAATTATTATTTCAACGTCATTTTATTAAGCAAAACAACAAAATAATAAACGAAAAACAAATATATGACTCTAAGATTAATTAACTTGAATTAAGTAAATACGACAAACGTAACAAGATTTTGCAATACGCTGTGAGATTCAAATTAACACATTGCAATTTTCCTGATTATAGCGAATGTTTATGAAAACAAGTTTATAATTTTTATATTTCGAAAGAGAAAAATGTATTTAATAAAAAATATTTCAAGCAAGTCGATCGATCTATCAAATTTTAAATCGCAATTTTCCAGCCTACACGATTATCATGTACATGTATGTATATTGAATTAAAATGGTAACCACTAAACTTAAAATTAATACTTAAGATGGGTAACAATTTATAAGGTAGTACTTTACAAGGATCTTGGGAGCACCTCTACATCACCTTTGCAAAAATAAGTAAAATTATGACCCGTACTTGTACGATATCGGGACGTTAAAGATCCTTTTCCTAGGAAGCCTAGGTTAGTCAAAATTTCCAGGTCGCCCTCCTGGGGGAGTTATAAGATGGTAAATCAACGGTGAACCTTCTTAAGAAACATTTTTTCACCTTTGCACGTTGCAGCTGCAACCTGCAGTATTCAATAAGATTTCGTAATAATCTTAAGAGTAATATAGCTCCACGAAATTTTCAAGTGTCTTTTAGTTTTACAGAATATGATATAAAAAATATGTGCTAATCGAAATGATTTTGTTTTAACGACGACAATCGTAACATCATCATCAATCTAGCATTATAATGAAACTAAATTGAATTAAAATGAAATGTTCTTAAATCATAATGTACGTTTTGCGCATCACACGTTTTAGGCGTTTTTCCTTTGAAGTCGATGGCATTTGACAAGTGGCGATAATTTATACCATGTTAACGATAGTTATTGAAGAAGATTTCCAAAGAAATAAAATATCCGCGACCAACACGAGATAAACACAGCAACTGATGGATTGTACTCATTAATTTAATGCGTAGTCACACATCAACTATTTCAACGAAAGCCGGCTCGGAACTCTTGAATTGCAACCTTACTACGGTGTAGTCGACTGTCCACAATAATTTAAAATGTTTTTTAAAACACCGTGGACAACTGTATACAGTGAATCGGATTATATATACAATATTTTCGCGAGTACATGTAATAATAGTTGATGTGTGACTACGCATTAAATTAATGAGTACAATCCATCAGTTGCTGTGTTTATCTCGTGTTGGTCGCGGATATTTTATTTCTTTGGAAATCTTCTTAAATATAACTCAACAGCTCCTAAAAAAAACAATCTTTAACGAATGATAGTTATTGAATTGACCGTCAAACGCAATACCCGGATTGCATAAACTGTCTTTTTGTTATTGTTATCAACGTACTCATTAATTTCTAATGAATTCTTGATTTCTATTTTACAGATTCAAGATGGTCTGATGCGCTAAGTGGAAACGAAAGTTTGCGGCGGGTCGCGTCCCAAACTCAAAACAAAAATGGAGGTGGCCACCGGCAGCGGTGTGACGGCGGCCCCGTCGCCATCCAGCACCCCTAGCCCCACCGCGGCCACCCCGGGCCACCCCAACAAGAAGTCGATGCTCTCCAACATCCGTGCCGCCTCGTTCATGACGGCGCAGGCGCTCCGCCACCGCTTCGCCAACTCCAAGCGCTCGCTGAGCGACTCGTGCAAGGACGTGAGCGCCGCGTCGAGCTCCTGCAGTCTCGGTTCGGAACGCGGCGGCAACGGTGGCAGCGCGCACAAACCGTCGAACCAGTACCAATCGTTTTCGGGCGGCGCGAGCACTATGGCCTCGCCGGTCCACCTTCCCGGCCAACCGCCTCCCGGCGGCCGCTTCCGCGAGCGTCGCGGCGCCGTCGTCCCTGTCTCCCTGCCCGAGTACGACCTCGAGTACAGCTGCTCCACACCCCTAATGGGTTCGCCCACCCACGACGCCTGTCTGGCCGACCTGGGCGTCTACGAAAAACTTCTGGGGTTGAGTTCGCCGCCCGGGCTGAGCGCGGCCGCCGCCATTCCCCTGACCGACGACGACGGAAATCCGCTACCACTTCCGCCGGGTTTACACCGGATGGCCGGTGGCAGTAACCGATCGCAGGATTCGGGACGATTTCTGTGGGAACCGGAGGAGACAGTGTCGGCAGCGTCCGCGGCCGCGGCCAAGAGCGCCGGGATCGTCGGATTCGGTGGAGTGGAAGGGGTTGGACCGCCCGTCGCCCCTCCGCCCGTCAAACGCGGCGGCGCGTTCTCCCGCCTCCGTCTCCAGCATCCGGTCCGCTCCGAGAGCTATGACGGCGGTTTCTCGCTTGACCGGCGTCTGCGAGGTCAGCCCAGCATCGCCGTTACGCCCGTCCAGCCGCCGAAGTCGTCCGCCGAGCTGCTGGCTTCGGAGCTGTCACGAGAGGACGCCCACCACCTTCTGGCGGCGGCCAGCGCTATCAGTCGCAAATCCAGCATGCACGGATCTTTGGAACACTTGGATTTATCTGTTCCGGTGCTGCCTCTTGACCGGCACGGACACAGCACTTTCGAGGAGACGCTCCGACTTCTTGAACGACAACAGCAACAACTCCATGAAGCGGCGGAACGAGCTGAGGCGCGTGGGGAGATGTTACCAGTTCGCGTCCGACCGGATAGTCTGCTCTCGTTGGGCGGCGCCGGATTACCGGCTGCCAACACGGCCACCAGTCCGGCTGGTGGTTCGGCCGCCTCGATCCGGTCCACCCACGCGGCCCACTCCGCAGGAGACCGTCGCAGTGGCTGCTGCATGCCGCTTCCCGGTCATCCGACACCGACACCGTCGCCGCCCTCACCGTCCGACCGATCCGGCAACCACCCGCACCACCACTCATCGTTTGGCACTCCCACCCACTCCCGGCACACCAAATCCGGCAGCGGCGCTACCGGCGGTTCCAGCATCTATTCCCGCAGCGAGAGCATCGCCAGCATATCTGCCGGAAGTGGCGGCTGCCTTTCTGGATTGTACCGGCTGGATCGCAGGTCACGTCACCTGGTGCACCAGATGTCGATGGACGAAACGAGGAGCTGCAGTGTGGGACGGGCAGCCCCGTCTGCCGCAACGGCGGCCGCGGCTGCTGCGGCGCCGTCCGTGGCCAGCGCGGTGGCCAGCGCGGTGGCCCACGTCCACCCGGAGGGCGGGACGGACTTTGGTTACCGAAATCTCAAGTCGTCCAACGCGTCCACGTCGTCCGCAGCTCAGGCAGCAGCCGCGGCGGTTAGTGCTGCGGCCTCTGATCGCCGGAAACGCCGGCTGTTGCGTAAGCAGACCAATTCGGCGCCGGACTCGCTGGAGGACTCCTCGCCGTTCACTGACCGCCTGTGCGTCACCTACTACCTGGACAACGTTTACAATAAGGGGCGAACCACGTACGCCAGACGGTCGTGGCAGGGCGAGGATGGATCGGATATGCTGCAGCGGCTCAACCCCGGACTGGGTAAGTTTTGAACATAGTCTGCTTTTTTTATTTGAAAATTTATCATTGTGTTTGGTGGCAAGACATGTACGTTTTCAATTTCCGACGCGTTCACTTGAAATCGGTCGTCATAAATGCTTGTTTGAGTCCAAACATTATATCATTTCCTAGCGGGAAAATGAGCCATTAAATTAACCTCTGTTTGGATAAACAGGTTGATTAAAAACTAAGTCATATTCAAAATTTTATGTATAAGAAACTAAATCATAATAAAAAAAGTCATATTTGTGAAATGTTAACCGACTCTCTTTGATATTTTGCCTAAATTAACCAGCATCTCATATACAAATTCCCCAATCATTGGTGGCGCTGCATTACGGCCTGTCTTAAATTTGTTTGCTCTAGAATGTTTGGAAGACTGAATTGTAATTACAAAAAATTACATTATGTACATAGCGAATTCAAAAATAATTTCCGGAAAAAGATTCGTCTAAGATTGGCTCGACATTCTTCGTATAAGATTGACGAAATATTACCTGCTCTGACAACATAAATTAAAACACTGAATATTTTTTAAAAATTAATAGTTAACGAATTATGGGCATAGACAGAATTTTAAATCACTCAAAATAAATTGCTCAATTAGTAAAATGTGAACCAATTTTAGTTTTTCTCTCGCCACCTTGTATTTTGAATGTGTACAAACATTTTCTTTAAAGACCAATACCTGTGCACCCGCGTATTTAAATAAATACTTTCGACTAATCGGATAGTTCAAAGTCTGAGTGATTTATTTGGGTTGCGTTGTTGGCGTCAACTTTATAGTTGAGCTAATAAGTTGGCTTGTACCAAACAAATTAAAGAAATCACAAATGTTGTTTATAAAATTTGTGAAAAATGTATTGGAAAAATGTGCGTGATCAACTATTTCATCTCAAGCTCAATAATTTGTATAACGACAAGTTTGTTTTAATATACAAACAAATTCTACATTTTTTTTTTGTATTTTTCGAATTGCATTTTGAGATACTTGTGCATCAAATTCTAGCTCTGAAATTATGAAATGAAAACATGTTATGCACGAATACATCTTTTGGATGAAAGCGTTGCTAAGCGAGAACTGTTTATTAAATACAAAAATTATTATTATTAATTATATTATATTATATATTATTATGAAATCTCGATTACCACATACATCACCACGAAAACGGAGTACTGGATATGAGAAATTGTTCGTCAAAACAACCTTGTAATCAATTTAACAATACTCTGCAACGTTACCGCCTTTCAGAAAAAACTGACTTTCCAATTTTCCAAGACAAATTACCTTTCAATTCAACGAAAACCTGAGCAAAACCGCCATCCTTTAGATCTCCATTAAAAGCAGAATTAATTAAATGTTGTACTTTTTAGGTAGAGTAACTGATGTCTTCGTATGTGCATTCGTTGAAGCATTCAAACAAAGCGGAGAAAAAAAGAAAATAAAAAAGTGGTGTATTGCGGTACAGCATCAGGGGGTGCTTTTTGAAAGCAACGCGTTTTCTTTCGTTGCACATATTTTTAACTGTTGGTCTGAAAGCTGGTAATCAGAAGTTCACCCAGTAAATGAACATTTATAGATCCGTGTGACAGGGGGAGACTTTCAGGATTAATATTTAATGGATTTATAGAATTTTTAAGGGAATAATTCAAAGTGCCCACCATGATGTGAATATGAGGGAAAATAATTGGCTAGCAATTAGGATTACAATTTACAATAACTTTCAATTACAATTGGTTGCAATTGAAAGTTCCATCGAATTAAATATTTTTGTGGCATCTGATTTGTTGACTTCATATGGTTTAATTTGTGCTAGTTAATTTGAGCGGTTACAAAATTTGCTCTTTACCGTCAGGTTTATTGATTCAGAAAATCCCCACAAACTCTGAGGGTGTTGACTTCAACTTCTGTCGCTCAATTTGTAACATTTTTTCAATCATTATTTTATATTACTACAAATCAAAATTTTAGCTATCGATTTAGTCATCAGGGTAAATAATAGATTGCAATGGATTTATTTTATCTGCGGAACGAATAACCTAAATTGTTTTATTTTAATCGGTAGGGTAATCTTATGAAGTATATTTTTGATCACGTCGTGCTCCAAGGCGTCCTAGCCAACTTAATTCACTTAATGCGTAATTCTTTTACATTTCGCGCCGAAGGTGACACGACCATATCGGATATGTTCCAACAGAGAGGCGGTCCGCCACATCGCTAGATCACGTGATCTAATTTCAATTGCTCATCATGCACTCTGAAATCACTTTGACAATCGGCGGGCATATGACTGAATAGTTTAGGGTTTGCACTGAATGGTCGTGGGTTCAATCTGTGACCGCCTGCGCGTTATTTCTTAAAAAGAGTTCTCGGGCGTCTCTTATTTGTTTTATTTGGCGATCAAAACAAAAAATGGTGTTTTTCATTTTATATTGAGAAAAATGCTGATACACTCCTTTTATTTTATTTTTCAATTCATTACGAAGTATTTTTTAGAGAAACAATTTTGTATCTGCAGTAAGAGGCGTCCGAAAATGTGACAACTTGGCACCATTGCCATCATGGATTCGGTCACATTGGTAATTTGAGCGCATCATGCTCAATGATGATGCTACACGATCGCCGTCTGGTGATAGGTGGACGAGACCAAAGCTTTTTTAAGGTGGGTCAGACCACCTACCTTTATAAGCTTCGGTCTAGTCCAGGACACAATGACCTAGATGAGTATCGACAATTCGAGTAAATTAACCTAACAATCTTAACGTAAAGAGCAGTTTACGCATTACGCGTCGTGTCGGCGATTCGATTATCGTTCAGAGCAAAACCTAGGATAAAAATAAATAAATTTTTTAAAATAAGAGAATCTGAATTTTGTTGTTCAATTTTGAGTGAGCTAGTCAAACACGCTCGTGCGTGTTGATAAGCGGGTGAAAAAAATATCTGCTAAATCCGTAGTACGAACTTCGATTCGGTTGCTCGG
>JAQGBY010001464.1:0-29165 GCA_034698785.1 Mycogona germanica | reverse complement strand
CTTAAGAGATGGCGCACGGATTTTGGCGGACCAATTTCGCTCACGACCAGTTCGACCAAAGAAATGAAGAACGTAGACGAGGAAGCCAGAAAATAGAAATATTCGAGAAGGGAGTAGATGTTGGAGGATGACACCTCCGAGGTTCCAACATCAGAAGAAATTGACAAACCAATAAGATTGGTACGTCGAAGGAAGAGTTATTATTGTTTTAGAAAATATTTTTACAAACTCTTGTAATAACATAATTTTTAACCCAATTTTCACATGTTTTCTTTTAAAAATTACATATTTTTAGGGGTGGGGATGGAAATTTGTACAATTAACAGTAGTCTATCTAGGAATTACGACAGTACTGTTTTATTACAATAGGAATAGCTGCATACAGTATACAAGCATATTAAAAGTTAAACACTAGTTAAATTTAATATGAAAAAGTCTGGAGATTGAAGGACACAATCAAAAGTCGATGACAAGTCTCTTTATAAAAATTTAATTTTATAGAAACATCACTTATTCGTGTTCCACCCTAGACGATGGATAAAGAATTCGAAAGCTAAGCTCGGGCAATTACAAACAATCTTTACATCGACGTCACTTAAACGACCATCACAATACATATTGTAATCATAATTTTATACATGGATTACGATTCTTCATTGTAAACGTGTAATAAGGGAAGTTTCTATAAAATTAAATTTTTATAAAGAGTCTGACTTGTCGTCGACTTTAGATTGTGTCCTTCAATCTCCAGACTTTTTCATTTTATAACCCCATCGAAGTCTTCCCAAATCTATTAGATTAAATTTAATATATTATTTTTCTTATTTTTTTAAACAATGTCTCGAGTAACTATCTCAGCTATCGCCACCCCGGTACACTCCTGGTACATTTCAGATCGCTTTCTCAATTCAGTGAATCCCAAATGGGAAAAGGTCGATTAATAACGATTTGATTTTCCAAGCGCTCCGTCTAGGATTTCCGATTTCGGCCCGACTCGATTGTGCTCTAGCACCAAAATATCTTTGCTCAGTGAGTGATCCAGGCGCTGCATGCGAACACTGCGTGCCCGAACATGTACATCCGGTTGTAATTATGTTCTAAGTCTGATGGAAAACGGTCCAGTAAAACTAAATACATGTGCAAAATGTAGTGGTATCACGCATGGCAAGGCGTTTTTATTTTAAGAAGCACCATAATTCTTATTCCTATTAATGTCAGTGTGACAAAACGCTTGAGAGAAGGTATTACACGGTTGGCATAATTAAATAAGTAATCGGTCTGTAATGAGGAAAACATTTGCAAGTGGACTTTTATTTAAATAACAGACTCGTACAAACATTTTAGATAAACTATTCCAACTTGTTGAAACAGCAGATGCTTATCCATGCATCGACATTTACCAAGTCAGTTTACCTAATAGAACCTGAGCCCAGCGCCAAGTTCACTAAATAATTACATTTTTAGAATTATTTTGCTTTAAAGGGAATTGCATTTACTTTCCTGTTAACGGCATACAATCTTTTAAAACGCCAAGCTGTTTTGAGCAACCCCTGGGAGCAAACATCGATGTCGTTCGGATAAAATCGGCACGTCTTTTCTCAATATAATTAAAGCTGGATTACAAGGAATTTATAGTGGAAAAGTAATCGAGGAATCTATATATAGGTTGAAAGAAAATCGCAGACACGATTTCAACGAATACGAATAAATCGATATGATAAAATGTATAATGAAAAATAACTTTACTGTTGAATTGTTCAATTTCTTTTTAGTACAGGATCCATCAGGAAAATTCATAACATGTTTTGCTGTTGGTTCCACCCTCATCATCCCCGGAATGCGACGTCATTGACTGTAAATGAGCTTTCGTCTACGTTTACTATTTTGTCAATCGGTAGTTGTCATTAGATTAGATAATTTGGAAAACTTAGAACTACTCTCTGGTAGTAACGGAACTGAGTTTGTGAATAAGCTCTCCAAAGAGACAAGTGATATTCCCCGAATGACCCAATCTTTGGAGTCCTAGGATTCACCGTGTGTAGAAGGGGTTAGTAGGCCACGCAATATCGCAGTCGAGGACAGCAGACACGGCGCCGTAAACTTATTCCAGGATAATCTGCGTACGAGACCTACATTGACGATGGCGTCGCAACTGTACCATTCTTTAAGGAACTATGCCCTCGCTGCTCTCGCTCAAACTACATATTCATGTAACTTCCAGGAGCAACACTCCTCGCCCCCACTCCACTCAACATCCTTTTTCTACAGCACCACATATTGCATTATGACGCCCGACTATCAAGCATCGTCAGGGAGGTCGGTTCACAGAGTCAATTCTGAATCATATTCAGCTGCTGCATTCGGTAACAATTGATTCCTGGAATAGGATACTGGGGTTGAACTCAGATTATTAAAATTTAACAGACAAACAGACATTAGAAATACGTGGTTACACTGTAAGCATGCTTCAAGTTAGCAAATACTCTGTAATAGAAAAGGGACGTATGGATTATTTTCAATAAAATTGGGGGTTGTGTCCGGGACAGGCCGGACGAAAAAAAACCGAACAAGAGTTGGCGATAACACTTTTAATATAATAATAGTAAACTATTATTTAAAATGAAATAACTAAACTAGATAAACGTGGTACTGTCTACCTTGGGTAATTATAAATATTATTTTTCCACGCGAGATGTGGATGTGGTAAATTTGTTGGATGTGAATTAGCATCGTCAGTTCCCACGTTTTTCTTGTTTAGTTATTTCATTTTAAATAATAGTTTCCTATTATTATATATTAGAAGAGTTATCACCAACTCTAGTTCGTCTATTTTCGTCCGGCCTGTCCCGGGCACAACCCCCGTTTTATTTTAAATCTTTCAAGTTGCTTAATAGATTTCAATTGTGCTTGAGATTGGGGCAAATTGTCTTTTGAGATCGTACCCATTGCGAGCGATACAAATCACGTGCTCGAATCTTCTTAAAAGCTGAACGTACCCTCTCACGCGCAATTGAAATTCTTGAGCACAATTTGAGATGGACGAATTGTCATTCGAGAGCACCTAGTAATGTTTTATCAAAACACGGACGAGCGGCACGAACCGATTCTGTTCAATGTCTAAACGCACCTTGTTAAGCATGCTTGGAATAAACATGCTTGACCAGTGTAACTAGGAACATGGGACAGCTGCACCTTCCAATTCAAATTATTTTACAGTCAGCCACTAGGGTTGTCATGCGGTAGAGATCATCATGTCATCCTAGTATCAATAATTGGTGTAATACCAAGAATATTCATAATTTGGGTTTTTTTAAACTTGGTTTGAATGAAACTTTGAGTTTATGAGGTCTGACGATAAGTTACCTATCCAATCGCATAAATTAAAAACACATGAAAACTCTTTCGCTGAAGTCTCCTACAGTTTCGTTCGAGGTCGTTTGAAATGTACGTTTGATTAGACAACCAAAACAAAGATATTGTAACATGAATAGACTGCTAAGAGAACCTGCCCACACAGATTCTCCATCTCAACGGTAGGTGTACTGTCAACAAGCTCCGTTCATCCCTAAATTCGCTGCAGTTCGAGAGCGCAGACCCGCGACCGGCCACACACTGTATACAGATCCAGTTTATGTACTGTATATACCGTATAGAGCGGCTTGTGGACGCGCATGTACAACACACATATATACCGTATATAATCCAGTGTTGTACAAGCGACAAGATGGGTGATTACTCGCCTGTATTATGCACGATGCGAATGAACGTGCATTATTAAAATTTACTGTTTCATCTGGCATCTTTTACGACGCACCTGCGACACTAAATATACCAGACGAAAACATGCAACGCGGGCAACATTTAAAAACGACCCGAGGGCGAACACTGGAGGTCGGAAACAACTCCGTCGAGCCCCCAAAAATGATAACGCCGCAGTGCCGGAACTGACGCAACACGCCACGGTAGCGTGTTAAGCACTAAGCTGTACAACCCACACTTGACTAAAGTGACGCCACAAAAAAATTGAAACCACTACGATCACTTGAACTACACGTATGATGAGAACTATTAAAATCAAAGAGACCGAATTACCCTATATTTTTAGCTACTTGTTAAGGAGGTCGAGCAGCGCTCCCCAGGAGACGACCTGGTCATTTTGTCCCCATGACAAAATGGGACATTCTGAATGAAGTCCAGAGTAGGGCTTTCTCTCGCCTGAAACATTTCGAAGGTCTCGGACATCGACATCTATCGTAGCTTGTCTAGAGATATTTAAAAAATAAAATGTACCCGTACAAATAGTTATTGATTAAGATAATTAATGATACATACAAACTGATGAGACCCATACAATATCCTCAAGTTCAGGCTGGTCAGGTTGTGTCCTTTTTGAGTTTGTTTAACGGTCTGTTGCAGAACAGTCGTCTGGTTGTGGAGTGGCGAACCGGGAAGTGGGGATGCGCACACCAGTTACACACAAAACAATAATCCGAGAGCTGCAGACAATCATCTCACCGCTTACATGCAAGTCCCGGTTATACACATGAGGAAATAGAAGAAAAAAAGGAGACGGCTTATTAAAAAAAATCTTCGCGATTTCCATGCTAAGTGCTGCATAAAGAAAAATCATTCGCGGATTTATTATTCCCGGGAAGTAAAAAAAAACCCCGCCTGGCAACTACTCTGAGCGAAGATAAAAACTTTTGGATGGAGGCGATTCTACTGATTCCGTAGAACGGCGTACTACACGCCAACTTAAAAATAATTAAAATTGTGGCGCGGCTTTTGTCTAAGGTAGAGCGGTAAAAACAGGGAATATTGCTTTTGAAAATAGTGAGGAGATTTATAAACATAGTTTTGTTTGGATAAATACCGGTTCAGTAGTAACCCGATGTATTAATAGAAGACCAGTTGCGAGGAGTTCCCCAAAAATCACTTAGCTGGGATTGACCTACGTTACTTACAAAAGCTAGGTGTTTAGCGATTGACTGTGGTTCGACGGTCCAGGGTTCGATTTCCGGCGCGGGCTCTCGATAATTTCGATTCCGGGGTATTGGTGAAAATGTGCCCCTCACATGGTGCCTAAACACCAAGAAGGGTACTACTGTAATGATAAGACTCCTTCAGTCAATTTAAAAAAATTGTTGGAATTTTGAATGGTCATCAGGAAAGTGTTTTAGTCTTTCGGGATTTATCTAGTGAAACGGAATATACATGTATATTGAAGGTTTACAACATGAAAAACAGTTCCGTGTGTGTGTCCTAACCACTCAGAAATATTGAGATTGGTTAAAATTTAGTTTCGACTCATGAATTTCTTCAGAGAGTAAAATACTAAACTAGTTAGATTCTCTAGTGCCTCAAGAATTTAAAATTATTATGCCAGAGACTTCGAAAAAATAATTTTGCAATCCACAGTAGTTGACGACACCTGTCCCTATAACCGTAAAATACAAATTAAATTAAATAAAATAGTACCACTCGTCGTAGCCCAGTAAGTTTAGCGACTGACTGTGGTTTCGGCGATCCCGGGTTCTATTCCCGGCGCGGGCTCTAGAAAATTTCGATCCCGGGGTACTGGCCACACACTGGTCCCTGTAGTGCGGTTGACTACAGTTGATTAGTATAAAAAAAAATCAAAACAGTGGTTGGAATGATTTTTAACACATGAAAATATGTGTTTAATGGGTTTTTGCTTGTCTCTAATTTGTCAAAATAATTGATCGAATTCATTTTCTGTCACACATAGAAAAATGACGACTAAAAATAAACGAAGAAATTATTTTCTGGTAAATGTTCAGAGCGCAGTTGAAAGTGACATGTCTGCTTTAAATTTTGCCGCTTGGTTAGTGAAAGTGGAGGGAAGCCTCGTCGACACGATATTCTGAGAAAGTGGCGCCCACTAGCGGTTCCTCGTCTGTCTATTCCGGCCCAGTGGATATAGAAAGAGGCAACTAAAAGAGAGATGCACGAAAGTGACCTGCACAGAGCCGTTTCATCCAAGATTCATTGAGCGGACCAGTGTAGCGCGAAAAATTAATGGGCAGAAAGTCATCTCCGCTTCACGCTAAAATTACTCTAATTAATGCATATGGGCCGGAGAAAAATGTACACTCCCGTCTTTGTCTAGGCCTTGGGCGCGGGCGCGCCGAACGCCATTCCTCGCGTTCGTCTACCGGCCGAGCCAGTGACCGTTATGGTTATATGCAATTAGGGAACTGGTGTATACCACCAGTCTATAGTGAATGTGTGTTAGGTCTGCTGGGTTTCTCTGTTCATTCGCAGGTGGAAAACACATACGGCCGCGTCGACCGACTGTGGTCAAAACACACACGCGACACTCGCGTCTTCCAGACACATTATTTCAAAGTTGAGCGCGCGCTGCTGCTGCTGCTGGAATTCGTGTTTTGACGTCAGGCGAGCAACGAGCCGCTATACATAGGATAGGGGGTTGTACATTGTATATCCTTCAGAGACCCTCGTCAAGGTCTTAGCTAACATGGAGTCAGTGAAAGATGAAATCTCGATTGCTGTTTGCGCCAGGTTGGGTCTATTCGTATCTGGTGACCGATTTGAAACCACACATTGCTACCTTTCTATAAGATTATTCCGTTATAGTATTATTATTTTCTGTGCTTTCATCTGCTTTGCGAGCACGAGGTCGTGGGAGCAGATAAAGTCATCCTTTGAATAAGTCAACATCATCGCCTGAGGCTGTTTGCGTCCAGAGAGTTGACCAAACCGCACATTCAAAATACACCGCATAAAATCAGGGTTGAATTATCAATGTGCGTTCTACGCCTCATTACTTCGCTTTCGAATGCAACCGCTCTCAGGAATATATTAAAACAACCCCCTCATATAAACAATTTGCTGCGCCAAATATCACTCGGCATTGTCACTTCGACCAATTCTGGCATCAATATATCAGCGCTAAAAATCATTGCCTTCTATACAATAACCGAGGGCACGATTACAGGATCAATAAATCAAAATTTCGAACACGCGTATCGAACCCCGGATTCATCGAACAGTGCAACTCGTTTTTTGGATCGTTCAACAACGTAAACTTTGTCTCCTGTTAGATGACAGATTTTAATTAGTAAAACGAATTTCAGCCATTGTCACAACAATATGACCGTTTACCGTACAAATTTCGATAGTTTTACATGAATTTCGATAGCACGATATGCTCAGACAATTTTGCCGTTAGAGGACAGCACCAGGTTACCTCACCATAAGGCGCGACAGACAGGCAAACATATGCAAACGTCACATTTAATTTAAATAAAGTACGCGAGTATTAAATATTCTATTATTTCTAGTGAAGAATGGGGTCGAAGTAGAAACAGTCGAAGCGTCGAGGACGACGATCACAAACGTCTCTCGAGCGAGTGCCAATTTATTTTTTCGTATGGAAATTGTAAATTGCTATTGACAAAACGCAGTGAAACAACAGCGTCGAAAAAAATAAAATCCTGCGATGCCAGACGTGAAGCAATAATCTTTAGACAACTGACGCAATAATCCGTTGAGTTCGTTGTGAAGCGCTTATAAATGATCGAACATCAGACAATCGTAAAATACATTATTTACGTCGGCATTTTGTTTTATGCATATAGTGTATGCCTTCTTGAGACCATCCCCGCTGAACCGACCGCCATGATGATGTTAAGAAAACCCAAGGAAAGTAAGCTTAACAAAGTTTTAATTATACACGGCGACTTGACACGACTTATTTAAAAAAAACTAGTCTGAAAATATAAGAATTTAATGTCTTTGTTCGATTATGGGGCGTGAAACTCAAAAACAAGCCATGCAAATAATGCAATGCGTTTCATAAGGCGTCTAACAACGTTTGAAATAGTTACCCCGTTAAGAGGCAATCACACACAACTGGAGTGCATTGCAGGATAAACCTTTCATGGGGATCGCCTAGTCTGGCTAGTCATGCTTCACGCTCCAAGAGCGCCAACGCCAAGATAACAGTGCAATGGAATTTTTTGCGATGAAATGAAGAATTTCCGTGCCATTAGGATATCAATTAAGTGTATTAAACTTTTGACAATTTAAAACGCAAATTAGTTGAGAACTAAAACAGTATTTCCTTCTTAATTATTGAAATGTCATAAATAGAAAAACGCTTTGAAATTCTGGAAATGCTAGTCAAGCGGCAGCACTAATAAATAAATGTTTTTGGAATCTACTTTTGGCGCCCTAGATATCGGATATCGAGCAGCTAAGATACACTAATTATTTTTTTAATGTCAATTGATCTTTTCTCTACACAACCAATTTGGTCCAACAATTTTTGTAGACGTTAAGACTATTCGTGCTGCGAATTTTCCCCGAACGTCTGTTTCCATTGTGATCTTATGGGAGAAAAATGCTCGGCGATTAAAGCTAGTGGCTTAGCATCGGTTTTTATTTTTTGCAACTTAATTTAGAATTCTAGAATTAGTATTATTTTATTTTTTAATTCACTGTAGTCAACTGCACTACAGGAGCTTCTGTACCCTTTCTTGGTGCTTAGGCACTAGCTGTGTGGGGCACATTTTACTCTTTTAACTCAAAAATACCCCGGGATTGAATCTGGCAAATATTGAAGTTACACATGGCAACGTTATTTCGGGTAACAAAAAAAACAATTTCATTTAGTGAAACAAAAACGCCCAGTATTCATTCTCGTAGGACATTGGTGTTGTTCTCACATAATATCATTGAATCAAAAGTGCAACTCCGCATTTAAGGGTAATTTTATGAACTTATTGCGTATTTTACAAAATATACATGCGAAAAACGATAAATTAACTTGTTTTTGCTTCATCAACTAAAAAGGATTTTAAGAAAAAATTCCCGCAGAATAATTTTTCAAACGATTGATTTGAAAGTATACATCGTTGTTTTATATGTATTATTATTATTCTTAATATAATAATTTTCGTCAGACATAACATACTTGAAACAATTTTCTTTATAATAATTTTCGTCAGACATAACATACTTTTCCAATTTTTTAGTTTTATAAGCACATATAATTTTTCAGAATCCATTTCAAGAATATGAAGAGACAAGTTCAAAGGTTGAATCGCGCGGTTCTCGCTAATCATTGGCGAGCATCCAGCTGCAGCGCAGGGGTCTCGGGACGATCTAGTTTCAGCCAGCCAAGATAATACCAAGTCTATAATGACCTTCGGCATTCACGATGTGGCATTCCTTATTCGGCGGAAAATCTAATCAGTTATATATGAATAAAAATAACGCTAAACTGTAGCAACACGATGCAGCTGGGTGCTCTCGCGCGATCGTACATGGGACCGGCGCTGGCAACGTTTTCGCTGAAAAAACAAAGAATGTGTACAATTTAAGGGAACAATAACAAAGAAACCGCGTGACGCTTTGTTCGAAAGCTGGACGAGAAAAACGGGAAAAAAGACTCCCTATATACTATTCCTATTCCGTGGGTGTGTGTGTGTGTGTGTGTACGAGAAGCGAGAGAAGAAAAGCCAGCCATGCACAATGGGTGAAACCACGCATGGTTGGCACCAAACCAAGTTAGTCGGCAGAATGAATCCCTATTTCACGCGATGCCTGCTCAATATTTCACTGGATATGCACTTACATGTACTGGATGTATGTGTGTGTGTGTGTGTGTGTGAGTGTAGGTTAGGGGCCGACGATGATCACGCTCAGCCCTATAATCTCGTTGAATGTGGAATTCCGATTTCAAACGTGGACTTCATTTTGGCGATTACATCGAATCCGACACTTGTCTGTAAAAACGTTGGCAATGCCAGATTCCTAGAAAACGTTGATCAAAATTCAACATAGTGTTTCAAAAATAGATATAAAATATGTCAAGACAAAATAATTAAACAAAGTTTGTCTGCCGAAGAATATTTTTAAATGTTCTGTTAATGAATGATAAGGATGATTATGATAACGACAATAACGAAATAAAAGTGAAGAATCTTTTATTAAATAACTATTACACGCTCTTTTGAAATTTCTCAAAACCAAAAATAATGAATTATAAATCGAAATTTCAATAATTATATGAACAAATATAGTCAACAACTAAGATGGAGGAATTGCAGGACTACAATTTGAAATTCGGCAACGAAGATAGTTTAAACGTAAAATTTAAACATATCTTCTCGAAGATAATTAAGAAAATTAAAATTTGCGAAACACAAAGTCAAACGTAATAATTCATCCACGACTTTCGTCATTACCCAATAATTTTAAAAATAGTACAATTCCTCAATCTTAGTGAATACTACCATCGGCTCCTCTCTATTTACATTGATTACCCAACAACATCTACACTATTTAAAAATTAAACGATTAAAACGATGTTATAACTAATTTAAGCATGTTCCGGATGATTTAATTCGACATCCAAACAACTGTCCACATTGAAGATAATTAAATTAATTGCTCTCTATTGAAGCCATTTGTTGTGCTCGCACAGTTTCGTAATTGGAATTGGCGGCCGATTTCAAGATGGAGGCCGCCGCTGGAGCCCAGAGCCTGCGCACATAACGAACATAAAAATAGGAGAAGAAGAAGAAGGGAAAAAAGGAAATCTAAAGAGAAACAGAAAACGATCGAGATACCTAACTCTAATTCGTTAAATGTCGTGAACAAAACTGCACAAATCTATTCGAACGCATTTGTACGTGGTGATGAGGAAGGAATCATGAACCCGAATCGAGCCGAAGACTCCTATCTCGAAGAAGAGGGAAAAGAGAAGGAAAAGCTTGATGGCGCCTGTCGACAACTATGGATCGGGAGAGGCAATAAATGTCAGCACCAATGATTTAAGGGAAAATAATTTACAACCGAATAGCAAAAAAGCAACGATCTGAAACAAATCAGTTTTCCGTCTCGAAAGGAAAAATCTGAAAGAGGCCCCAACCATGTAAGAATCCATTAATCAATATATTCATTATAAAAACTCCGCTGAATAGTCGTACAGTTTATACACAAACATATCTCACCACGCATCCCCACCCAGCTTCGGATCCGGTCTGGGAAAAAGTTACATTTATATATTTTTTTTGACACATAATTCGAATGATTTGAGTATGCAGATTCAAAGAGTTTTTTTCTTCTGGTCGACGCAACAAACGTATGTTCTCCAACATGTTAATACACGCCAATGTCATTATCCGCATGATTTGGTACATTTCGAAACGGTGCTTCGATTTCGTCGAGTTGTGCCCAGACTTCTTTCCAGCTACTGCCGCCCTACACTATTTACTACTCCTGACATTTGAATTTCCTCCAAAAAAGAAAGAATAAAAAATCTGATACAGCTAGTCGAGTGACTTGCGAAATCGCAACTCTTGTGTCGGCTATCAATCATGTTTTCATGAACAACGCCATTGACGCCAACTAAAAATTGTTTTTAAGTGATGCAGCGTTAGCACGACGAGTCTCAAAGTTTTCCCAAACGCAACTATTGACAAATCATCACACTACAGACGCTACTTACTCGAATGAAGTGCAGTTTCATGGTTGGTGTCGTGGACTGACTAAGGACATTATAATTGTAGTGTATCATGAACAACAGGTTATGGATTCAGGTTCACTTTAAATCGTCAAACTATATCAGCTGAGCAAACGCTTTCTCTTCATATGTGACGTTATCACTTGAGGTTTAACTGATTAATGACGGATTTAGAGGAGGTTTTTCGTTAATTCCAGTGGAGCGTCTTATGTCTTGGTAGATTTTGGAAATAAATCAGGTCAGACTAACGAGTGCAGATGTCCTGGTTAAGTAAAAAACAGCAGATCGATATTTGCAATGTGACAAACAGGTGAACTTCATTTCCTAAAACTTCGATGAACTTGTATATTTTCAATAAAAATGGGGGTTGTGCCCGGAACAGACCGGACGAAAACAGACGAACGAGAGTTGGCGATAACTCGTCTAATATAATAATAGTAAACTATTATTTTAAATGAAAAAATTAAACTAGAAATCCGTGGGAACTGACGCTACAGATAAGACGATGACAAATTTACTAATTAACAAATTTACCACATCCACATCTCCCGTGGAAAATTAATATTTATAATTACCCAAGGTAGATAGTCCTGGGCACAACCCCCACTTTTATTTTTCTGTTTATTGTATATTTTATTATGTCTCACTTATATCTATTCAATCGAAACTATAATTCATTTAATTAGTTTACCATGAGGAAAAAGTAAGCTCACATTTCAATGCAATCAATGCAAACAGTGTGATTTAAGACATTTTGAATCTGAAATTTTAAATTATAGAGTCCATAATACAGTATTGACGAAATTCGCAACGGAAGAATAAACCAAATGGATAAATTATCGATCATGGCCAAGCATGAGTAAACCCATTGTTGTAACGTGGCACCTCCCCAAGGTCAATCGATGCGCGATCCCAGACCGAATCCGATCGAATGACCATGGAAGTCCGTACTCAAATTTATGAACCCCCTTAATAGGAATAGGCCAGCCGCGCTCATGGTCTAGATCACGCCTGGTGTGTGTACTTTTGTCGCAGGCACACAACTCCATCCACATATTTAACGCTCTTCCGTCCGTCCCTCCCCCTTCTATCTGCCGCATTATACTCGAGATTAGCATTAAAGAATATTTACAGCGCTCTAAATGCTTAGTTGACGCAAATTTAATTAACAAAATACCCAGGACGCTGACAACGTATCCGCTCGGCGTTGCACCACAAAGCACGTCGTGTTGGGGAGGGAGGAAACGCGCGTGTTATCCACTAGGTGGCGCCTGACGTGGACAGGGGGAGAGACGTAGACTGAAGCCGTTCAGACCCATCTGCACTGAAATCCAAATGGACACCGGAGACATGAATGCAGTCCGGCTTGTTCACTGAAACTGATAGTTTCATTTCTCATGTCATCTTTAATTTCCCAGATCAACATTTTACAAAAGAAATTAAGAAAGAAATATTCCGTCTTGTCTGAAGCCATATGAAGTACTTATGGAGTAACTTCGATTGATAATCATATTTGAATAAATATTTCTGTTGTTTGAAAATGTTAATTTTAAGAAGTAGCTAAGGAAACAAAACTTCTTAGAAATGACAAATTAATGAGCGCAAGAAAACTAGACATTAATGAATTATTTATGGCATTATAACCTTTCTTGCCAGCAGAGGGTTTTGATTGATTTGCAAGTGTGTTTACAAATTTTCGCGATGGATTATTTGATGCAGCGATAACCTAGGTACACCACGGGCCTACCTCAGACTAAATAAAATAATTTCCAACTAGTTGGCGATGTTAAGAACTTAGTTGAAAAATTGACAAATAGTAAAATACACTTTATTCTGTAAGGTATAGTATATAGCTATGTATAGTATACCTACTTCAAAGTAGATGAGGAGAAGCCGATGATTGAAGGACTTTGAAGGATGTATGGTTGGCGGCATGTTTCCAAAATAATATTTAATTTTATGAAACTTCCAAAACTTACGAAAAGTCCATATCCAAAAATAAACCTTTTGGGATAATTTCCGCCTGAAAACAGTTGGATTGTCGTAATACCATGAAAGTGAATTTGTTAATTATTTACAATATTTTATATTTTAATGCTTATAATTATGGAAGTTTCGTGAAATTAAACATCATATTGGAAACTTGTCGCCGACCATACATAGATTGTTATCCTTCAATATTCAGATTACATTGTGAACTTAACTACGTCAGACTACTCGAGAAATCTCAATTGTGCTTGAGATTGGGGCAAATTTCCCTTTCAGATCGTGACCAACACTAATCTTATTAAAAGTTGAACGCACCCTCAAGCACAATTGAGATGGCCAAACTCTCATTCGAGAGCACCTAGTAGTTTCTTGTCGAACCACGGACTCGCCGATATTGATCAATGTCTAAACGCACTCGACAACAGACAACACATTCTACTCTATAGTTACATTGCATGCTTGGCCAATTTAACTAGAATATGTTGTCTCTTGGCTTCCCTGCAACCTGTCAACGTAGGCAATGTGGATGCAGTTGGTCGCGAATGTCGCCCGATTAGCTCAGTTTACAAAATAATGTAATTGCGTCGCCTCGCCTCGCTGGCGGTCGTTAACCCCCGCCATTTTAATAGCCCAACGCTGAATTTATTGATATCGTTATGGCGTCCATTTACGTCGCCGGCATTAATTAGAATACGATTTTGTATTTAGCGCTATACGTGCCTTTTCCAACACCTCGCTCTCCTCACCCCCTCACCCCCCTCCCCCATCACCACCACCGTCACGTCTGACGACACGACACACTTTTGGTTGGCGTTCGTGTGTGTGTTTGTGTTCCCCCCGAAAACCACATCTGTAAATACATTTGCGGCAGAGTGCAGAAATGCATTAACAATAACTGCAGATGGTCGCCGCCGCGAAAATGTAACGAGGTGTCGATGTGTTTAGCGCACGAAAAAACAATCTCGGGGTTGGGAATTCGCAACTCGCATAAATATATGACTTCCGCTTCATTTTCATTTGCTTAGGTGCAAACTGACAATTATTCTTAAAATTTCAAGCCACAAACCGCAAACTTGTGTAAGAGAAACAATTAATTGGTGACCCTTAACTGAAAGTGCAACAAAACATAATTTTAATTCTCGTTTTATTAGAAAAAAATTAATTAATCACAGCTCTCTTTCGTCCCAAAAATTGCATTCAATTAAAAATGGATATTCGTTTTATGAATACAATTGTTTGAAGAAAAAACCGAATGTATGGCAGATTTCGAAATTTTGACACATTACTCGTAGTAATGTCCTCTGCTCACAAATGTGAATCCGACGCATAAGTGAACATTTAAAAAAACGATGAACTATGGATACATTTATTAACGCGCCCGATGTCAATGCAGATCGGGTAAATATATGTGAATGATGAACCATCAATACGATTAGGCTGGAGACGGCTTTGGCGGCATTTATAATATGACAGATCCGTGTCACATGGAATGTCAACGACAGAAACGCAAATATTTGCGTTCGTTTGAGCTTGAGATTCGTCACAAAAATGTAATTCAATTATGTCACCACTTGAAAACAGAATGTTACAAACAAGGCGGTCCTAAAATATGTCGGAACGTTTCTTGAAAAAAAAAACCCGAATTCTTTTTCCAACGAATCTTCAAGGGAGGCGCTTTGAATGGCAACAATGAGTTTTCCCACTCGATTAGAGTCCTCATTGAAAGAACGCTTTTAATTAGATTTAAAAGGAGAATCAAGCGATCGCAATTTGTAATCCACCAGCTATCTCATTACCATGAATGCTCTCAGAGATGAATGTCCTTCTAATGACGAAGATCGATTCAATTGAACGCTAGGGTTCATCGCAATAAAAAAAACACACACACCCTTTACACACGAAGTACATTGGATGAGAATTTTTTCTTCTGTATCGCGGAGCGAGCAATTGAAAAAAGATTAGGAGACGGTTGTAGGCACGATCGATTTTGCTAATTCAAGTTAACAGAAGTTTTCTGTTTGATATATCCTATTGATTAAACCTCTTGGGAGCGCCGAATATCCATTTCTTTCGAAACAATTGCTGTACTAAAAGGATTCGCCAATCAAAGTAAACCCTAGATAATAAGACATTTGAGTGTAACCTACAGGAGCACCAATTTGAACAGTTCATTAAATTATAACTGCATGCAATGAAGCTCTCATGGTATAGTACCATGAGGCGTAGATATTAAATTTGTTTAAAGAATGCATTTTTGGGGTTATGAAGTCGGACTGTTGTATCCTTGTCTGCGACAGTGCTCGATTTTTATAGCGCATAGCGCGCTGCCGCCCCGTGAAAGGGCAATCACTGATTGCTCTCATGCATTGCAAGTTTAGCACTAATTAAGGAGCTGAAGGACGCATTAAAAGATTAAATAAACGCACTTGCTGCGTCTTTCTAAGTATAAACGATAATTTAATTCTTATTAGATTGAGTAAAACTGATATACATCCATGTTCAATCTTTCCACCGTCAATCTATCACGTCAATGTATTTGCATTCGAGTTCCATAGATGATGCATCATCTCAAACGCAGACTCTTACATCAAAAGCAACAAACAAGTGGCATTGAGTCGGTCGTTCGACTGTGAGACGATAGCCGGCCCCGACAGTTTCCGGATGACGTCATAATGGCCGACGCCCACTAAGACAGCCACGAGTGCCACATATAAGCCGTGTCAGATAGACACTCGGACGTAAAAGCGAGAGACGGGAGGAGGCTAAAGAACTAGTGTCACGAATCAAGATGGGTGACTCTTCCCAGTGTCTGTTTGACCAAGCCTTTTTACAGTGGCCGTGATGTTTTGACCAAACTGGACCGACCTCCCAGAAACACGAGGAACAGTACAACCAATGGCTCGACCCGCAATACCACATCATTAGTGGCATGTTTCCCGCAATTGAAACCCCACGACTGCATAGCCAAGAGCAAAACGTTTAAGGGCCGTTGTTTGTCGGTCATTTGGCCATTGATTTACTCGGTCGTAATGCGCGACATTAAATTGAAATTCTCCTCATAGTGCTTAAGCCTCATCAAAAACGCTCACATATGCTGGGGAAGCGGACCGTACTCGAGAGGCCCAGTCTACGGCGATACAGAGTCACCGAATACATAGGCGGAAAAACTGACTTGCAGCGCTATTGAGGACTAGGCCCTTAAGAGTGGCAACCTTTCAAGAGACCCTCGGCCCAATTCAGGTAAGCTTAGGAAAACAAATTGGTGTTCCGTTTCAGAGATCGCGGCACTGAATTCCATTGTCTTTCTGAACACCTATTGAGATAACCAAAAATGTTTTAAAAATAAAATTTTATAATGATTTTCACCACTTAATTCAGGCAACACAATCAAAATTCTTGGTGCATACCTAAATAAGGCGTAAAAATCGGCTAATAGAAATTTGAAAAGTGTGTGTCAGTTTATTAATAAGATATTTAAATTAGAATTGTATTTTTGACGTTGGTCTTGCTGTAAGGATTCGTTTGGAAATCTTTGGACTTTCGTAACATTGGATGTTATTATTGATTGTAACACAAGCATCAAAAATTAAAATAAAATGGGGGTTGTGCCCGAGACAGACCGGACTAAAAAAGACAAATAAGAGTTGGTGAAAGATCTTCTAATATAATAAAAGTAAACATGTTCGTTTTTTTCGTACGGCCTGTCCCGGGCACAACCACATTTTATTTTAAATAATCCAGACGCCCCTTTCCTATTATTTTGTTAATCAAAAATTAGATTTATAAAACTTAAAAACAAACTCGTCTGTGAAATTGACACGCTATTTTAATGAGTAAATAATTCTACTGAGAGAAACTTACCAATCTGAAGTGAATTATAACATTGTTTTAATAAGATTTGCGAAAAGATTAGCTTGATTAAATTGAAAAAATAACCGTGTAAGTCAGTCAAACATTTTTCAAATTCAGATTTTGGTGGCAAATGAATGCAAATGATATAATAAATGTTACGATTGCACTTCGTGATCAAACTGTGTTACTCTCTCATCAGTTAACATGTAGCCATCAATACTGAACTGTACAGTTCAAAATGTTTTTAGCTTAGAACTAAGGACTCATGAGGTGCAGCGGAAGAGAGATGCAGTCGTTTCCTATCATTGTGACACGACGCGATTTTATCCATCTTAACTAATGTCTAGTGGAATGATCAGCTAGGAAAAGATACTGCTTTGACCTCCTTCATTTTTATTGCTGTTTTTTGTCCGTCTAGCTCTTCCTTTATTTTTTTTGTCGGCCGCGGACATCGCGGCCACCCTGAAGGATTTACTTTCGACCATTCGACTTCTCCAAATGTCCATTCCAGTGTGTGGCGCTGCAAGTCACCGAACGAGCAAGGCGCCATAGAGCCATCGACAACAATGGCGCTTCACTGAACTGCATGGATTCGCCATCCATAGATTCCACATAGATCACCTCACGTGCCATCCACATGGACACATGGAGGACCTGGACAGGCGATCAACGACATGTCCGCTATTTCCAATCAACGACATTCTATCGGGTTGGTGAAACTGTTGCCACGAATATCGTTAACTTCACAATCGTTAATGTATACATGTATGTAATAGATAATTTATACTTATAGATAATCACTCTACCTACTAGAGTAATGCGACGAGATCAGTTAAACGACGAGAACAACCAAGAATTATGAAGAAAAAATAACAGATATCTGATGAAACTTCCCTCTTCTTTCTAAAAATACATTGACAAAATGCTCGTATGTACCAGAAGTTCCTATTAAGCATGTAATAGTCAAAAGTAAAAACAACGAACATTTTACATGAAATTCAGAAACCTGAAACAAATTCACTGAAAACTTGAAATAATCAATCTAATCAGAACATTACTTCTTTCTTATTTCAAGTTTTCAGTAAATTTATTTCAGGTTTCTGAATTTCATGTAAAATGTTCGTTGTTTTCATTTAAGGTTGTAAATATCATTTCAGGTTTATCGATAACTCCATTTTGTTCTGATTAGATTGATTATTTCAAGTTGTTTTTAGTGAATTTATTTCAGGTTTCTGAATTTCATGTAAAATGTTCGTTGTCTTCATTTAAGGTTGTAAATATCGTTTCAGTTTTTCGATAACTCCATTTTGTTTCAGGTTTTCCATTTCTGCCACAAAAATTAAAAATTCCCAAACAGCGTAACTCGAAATTTAAGAACAGGACGGAGAAAATTTGCTCGGTTAATTTATTATCAGCAATGAATAGATGAAAGGCAACAAACTATTTCCAATAACATCATAATCATCTAGCTCTACCACTCTGGTACAACCATGTGTCCCAGAAATTGGTGCTCACTAATAAAAATACGACGAATAAGCCTGCCTATGCAGTCCGAGTCAGTGACCGAATTTTAACTAATGTCACGTCTCACTGGCAGCTTATTCTCTGGAAACTAGTAAAGAGTTCCTGGAATTTATACACTCCACTCGGATCCGACGAGAAAGGATATTGGCGAGGCGTTGACAAATGCGCCAGTTCCACGTATCATGTGATGAGAGAGAGAGGGCGAGATCCGAGAGGGGATGACTTGTCAAACTACAGACCAAACCGGAAGTAGTTTTTTTATTGTGAGAGCCTGACTCTTGCTGGCCGCATTTCCCCCCAGCCGCAAACGAAATGACCGAAGCCACGCTCGGCATACATAGAAGTCTTTTGAGATTGAGAAACGCGTATTACGTATTTGGTCAGAGAGACTCGCTTTTCGAACATTGGAGTTTCTATGTGAGTTTGGTGTATATTACGAGAACAGTTATTAAAGCCGTTAACTTTGAAATGTGTTCCAAGGTTTGGGTGTGAATGCAGTGAAATGGTCATATTGTGTTTTGGGCAGCTTCAAAGTGCACGCAGTGCGCATGCGCCGTAATTTTACATCGTCATTGATGTGTCCTCCTGAGGCCCCGTTATCACGTATTGACGTCATCACGTATAACTCAATTCCTGACTAAAACAAATGCCAATTCTTCAACTTTGTTAGACTCGTCACATATATGTGACGTTACGAATGCGGATCGGTCGAGTATGTATGAGTGAAAAATAATTTGAAATTATATTTCGATAATTCTGTTAATTTGTGCGCTATTTATGAATGTTAAGTTTCAAGCAAATGAGTCAAAATTTCACGATAATACACTGAAATAAACTTTGGTGTCCATTTTAGTGTCCACACTGTATACAAATTTTTTTACTATAATGTAAGAACGAACCGCAAGTTTCAATTCAAAATTCTGATTTCGGTTTTAATCTGGGAGATCCCACAAACGTTTAAAAAATAAACACATTCACAAAATTATATGGTTATCATCGATTTAAAATTTGGATTAAATGATTTTGAAAATACCGAGTTTACTATACAGGTATAATAACATTCAGAAATCATATCAGCGTAAACGTGGATAGAAAGTAGCTGAAACATTTCAAACTTATTGGTGTTAAAAAAAATATTGATCTCTTACTAGAGAAAGATTACAGACTTTGAAATAACTTGTAAAATGGTAGTATTAAAGCAAAAATAAAGGGTGGCATCATACACACAACACAACCTCGGGGTCCAAATAATGCATAAACACATTGCCGGTTTACAAGCGTAAACTCCTGTCATAAAGCTTAGGGCTAACATTGTAGCGAGTAACCGAAACTAGAGAACGCTTGTTTATATAAGCAGCTTAGACGTAAACACGTTTCACTTTTACTCCATCGCGTTTATGATCATCGCCAGCAGACTCAAACGAATCTCTGGTTGACTCGGAATCAGAAGATTCTGTAGCTAGATCGAAACTAATACTGGTTAGATAGAATACGGGGATAACGGTGATGCGTTTCTCGGATCGTAAACAGTAAAATTCGTTAACTATCGCGCCATTAAGAACGACGAAGAGGCGATTACAGAGGCGGCCCCCCCCTAAAAAAATTCTGAATAAAGCGAAGGTAAATAAGTAATATCGCGCGAAATTCCGGAGCCCATTTTTACAGGATCCTCTCTATTCACAAGATTAATTTTCATGCTAAGTTATGAGCGACTCGCCGAGTGCGGCTTTAATTTTATTCGCCGAAACAAATTGATATACACGTTGCAACACAGTATTATACGCTGCGAATTTACTGTTCCCCTTGCGCTCTCTCTCTCTCTCTCTCGCACTCGCTCTCTTTCGGCGTTCTCTGTCTTTCGGATATAACGTCTACTTTTATGGAATTCGCGCTGACGATACCCCGAGCCCGCCTGTACATATATAGGAGGACCCTACGCCATTTTGTAAAATTTTATTAAATGCCTGCGCCAGTAAAACCATCGTAAAATTGGGGAGCGCCTACAAACATCAGCATCTCCTTCATCAAATCACCCCCACAGAACATTCTAACCGAATTGTGGGCATCGTGCCATGCTGGCTGTAGGTTTGAGGACTGCTATGGGAGAGAGGACGGGGCAGGGTAGGTGGAGAGGGGGGGGGGGGTGAAGGAGATCTGCGCAGAAGTCAATGCGCACTGTGGAGAGATCTCGTATGTGGCGTCTTAATGTACAGGGTGCGCTGAAATCTCCATGTGAATTTCTTTTTTTTTGTCAATTTTCCTTAGCAATTTCGTCTGAGTTAAATTTACAATCAGGCTTTGACTCTACTGTATGAAAGTTACCGCCAACTATCGTCAACTATCGTAGGCACACTGTCTATATCTTTCCGTCGATACTTAACTGATACTACTTTTTACTATCGATCACTTGACGTCCTTGCAAATATGCCAATTTTTCTCATTGCCAAAAAAGGGGATTTAGCAAACAAAATAATATATAGTGCGAGACATTTAAATAATTTGTAGCGCTATCGTAAGATACACAATGTTCATAAATGTTTAGCTAATTTTTTTCAAATGAAATTAAAAATTGTCCTTTTCTTTAAAAATTGAAAGTGGAATAAATTTCGCCATAGCCATAGTATTTTGATAGCATTGCCTGGCTAAACAAGATGGCGGAAACATTTGCTCTTGATTTTCTACTGGAATAGAAATATAAGGTCTAGATATGGTGAGTGAAATTGCACGATTAATATTTGAAATTATAATTTAATATATATTTTTTAAATTAACTGAAGTGTATATCACAACAGGAAGATTCTGTACCCCACTCAGTGTTTTGGCACTATGTGAGAGGCACATTTTCACCAGTACCCCGGGATCGAATAATCGAGAGCCCGCTCCGGGAATCGAATCCGGGACGGCCGAACCACAGTCCGTCGCTTAACCAACTGCGCCACGACGAGTCGCAATTCGAAATCTATTTTCCCGAAAACACACGCATTACTGTTATATTTCAAAATTACCGTAGACTTTAGCTAATTGAAATGATTTTCAAATGAATTACCGAGAACGCACACCTTATTATCATCGACATACCTCATCGAGTCCAACACGGTGGCCACTGAACAAGTCAACTGTTGACACAAACGCAATTAGACATCGCAGTGTCTCGACACTGGATTCGAACCAGACAACAAACATTGTCAGACAATTTTACTACGCACAGAGTGGACATTCCAGGCACCATTTTTTCCCCTCCTCCTTCTCTCCACTCTCGTCAGCTGACGAAAGATTCGTGGAATGGCCACGGGAATGTGTACACGAAACGTTGGTGGCGCGCGGGGAATAAGGATCCGCTGGAAGTGCCGGGGGGGCATCATCACTCCACGCGCGCATGCTACATCGAATCTTCGGAATGGAACTAGGCCACCGTCACTACATGCCAATGTCGCGTTTCATCCTCCGCAGGCCCCACCTGTATCCAACATGAACGATAAACACGGACTATACATGAAATATGATTTGCTCTAGGGCGAGCCCAAATTCTAGAAGACATAAATGTTTATCCAGAAGAGACGAAATACTACTGTACAAGATTCACATACTGTGCATTCATTGCTCCAAGAATTTTGTTAGGGTTTGCCAGATTTCTCTTCCTGTAGTGTTATGTGTTACCAGATACATATTCCATCAATGTCTCATGAAGTGGACTGTCCTTGTGATCCACTGCCGCAATGCTAGTGGTGGATCTTAAGGGCTGCAGGCCAGGGCTTATCCAGTCCTGCGCCAGACGGATGCTAAATAGAGAATGGGTGTGTGGGGGGTCACACGAGGATATGCTAGTGTTATTATCACAGCGTTACATCAACGTAATGATCTGGATATCCAGGGAATTCTCTGCATAGTCGCTGTAGCAAACTCTGTTATCATTAACAGCTATGGGGAGTTTAGTGCCCGTTGCTGGCAGCCGATTCCTGTGTGTGTGTGGGGGGGGGGGTGCGAGAGAGTCCGTGAGCGAGTGCCAAAAAACATTGGCATATTTTTTTTTGTGAGCTCGTGTGCGGGCTACTCTTTTTACGCACACTTCTCTCCTTTTTGTCTTTTGTCTGTGCGCCTGCGCACAAACGTGCACAACCTCCTGAGATCCCCTCGCGAGTATGAGTCTTCCAACCACAACCAGTCCTGCACGTCACTGTCACAAGATGAAAACCGCATTAAATTACTTATAGAACTGCACAAATGAAATATTTCTGCTTTTCAACGTGCCTGACACGCCCAACGGAAAATCATTAACCGATGACATGAAATGTCGATAATAATTTGTGATAGTGCGGTGCATTTATTAATATACAGTGTATGCTAATGATAGAGTGCTTTCATTTCGAGTGCATTGTACACAATATTTAGAGACATTAAATGACAGATCAGTTCAAGCGTCGACTTCAGAAATGGAGTTAGTTTAATTGAGAAATTTCAATAGTGATTGATATTCGGGTAAAATGTCATTCGAGATCGCAGAGGCTTTCCCCGAAACACAGATCGCCTGGCAGAATTGTATTAAATATTAAAAGTTGAACGCACCCTTCTTCAGCACGCGTTTGAAATTGTCGAGCACACATGGACGAATTGCCATTCGAGAACGAGCATTAACTTTCTCGTCGATTTTCTTCAATGTCTAAACGCACTCTGCTCAAGCATGCTTGGTCAATGTAACTAGGATATAAGAGAATGTATCGACAACTGGTGACTGCTACTCGAAACACGCAGAGACTGACTTCATCTCTCTCCTGGCTTGGTTTGAGACTGAGGTCTCAGGATCCTATGGACAACAGGAAACCAGGTTCCTCGGCGTCTCCCCCCCCCCATCACTTGTCAATACCTCGATAATGTAACGGCTGAAGTGTTATCTTATTACGGTGGGTAATCACTAATGACGCAATGTTTGTGTCCGTCTTTGTAGTTTTTTTGTTTGGGTTCAGATCGCATGTGTCACGCAGTTGGCAGCTCCGTAAATAGCTCCCCCCCCAAAAAATACCTCTTACTATATGTGGTGCTTTTCCTGTCAATCCAAAGACGAGAGGGCGAATATCGGCTTTTGCCCGAAAATAGTTAACAACCAGTTTCACCTTATGGGTAAATAATGAAAGCAGATCTTCAACAGAAAGTGAAATTGCTAATTCATGTTCAAATGATAATAAATACATTGTGTTGTCCTGCCCAAGACGTTGACCTCATACAATCACAGCAGCGTTGACTCTTTTTCAAAGATATCATAGTTTAGAATAATTAGAATAAATAGAAGAAAAAACTCCAAAAGTTTAGAATTTTGAACAAAAGTCCAAAATGTACAGGATGGGTCACGATACAACCAACTAATTTTCTAAATTGATGCATTCTAAATTCGCACTGACCTACGAATATAATAATTTACATGTATATCTTGAGACGTTCTCCAAAGGTTGCTACGATGGAATCTTTGATTTGTTGAAGAAATATCCCTGTATCAGAATTCCAGAATTGTAACGTGTTTATAGAAAAATTGGATTCGAGCTTTACTTAGCAGGAAATATACACTAAATTTTTTCTTCAGATGCAGCACAGGAGGAGTCTCACCCAAAACATTTTTTCCAAAGATGAAGGTCTGAAGAGAATTTCCAGGGCTGCCGATTACACATCCAAACACCCTCACTCGTATGTATATAAAGCAGAGCGATAAGCGCCTATCCCGCTTTTTCCCCGCTGAACACAATGGCAAATGTTTCGCCGCGAGCAGACGAAGCGCCACCACCACCACCAACACCACCACCCCCTCCCTCACCTCACCCAAGGTTGTTTATTACATAAATGCATGCAAAATTAATACTGCCGACTGTCACTCAGCGAACAAACGCGATTGTCATTCGCAGATATTTTGCTCCGACATCACTGCGCGAAAGAAACCCCCGAAAGAACCGCGGGCGTCTTCATTCGATCGCCTACGTCAACGAATTTATTTATACCAACGCATTCGTACTACTGTATAATGAGCTCAACAGACTGACGTCAGCTGGCGCTACACTCGCGTCCATACAAACTCGACGCCACATATCGAAGAAATCGTTAAAACACTTACTTTCACTAATTATATCGGTCTCTGGCACTCGAGTAAAAGAGTCGAGAGAAGAGTCGTGTCATGTTGGATGTCGTGCAAGATGAATGGAAATGGGCATGTGTAGAAAAGGGCGCACATCCACGACTACTTCCGTTACATCAAGATTTCTGAAAAGTACTCCCATCTATCGTGATTTTATAGACGTATCCACAAAAAAACTGTTACCCAAAAGAAAAATTGTATTGTTTAAATTGCCCGCATTACTATCGCATGCATAATTGAGGGTGGTCACCTATATAACAGGTGCAAAGACGTCACTTGTCACAAAGACGCCACCCACAAGACAGAAAGTTCCGTAGCAAAACTAGGAGGGAGTACTGTATAAGTCCTGTGGCAAGATGCACGAATCTTCATTAATAATTTCAACTTTTATTATTCAATTCATTTTTCAAACTTACAGACTTATTAACTCTCATTTGAACTATTAATATAATAACAAGAAGCAGTATCTCTAAGTGCTAGTACAATTCACGTAATTACGTGAAACAAATTAAGGTATTGAATAAAAGGTTGTTAGAGCAATTTTATTTCTAAGAAAGCAAATCATAATTTAGTTTTATACTGTTATGGAATGTTATCGCATAATCAAAAAGTGAAACAATAATGGAAATAAATGGAAATCTGCTGATTTAATTTAGCGAACTACATTATGTTCTTTAGATTATATCAATTCGTAACGTTCTGAGAAATTGACGTGCACCTATTTCAAATTTCTGTGCCCACGCAAAAAAGATCAGTTCTCGGAAAGCATATACTCAATTTCGCTTTGGAATAAATGAAGATTGTAAGTAATTATTTAAAAATGTCTAATAGCACATATCGAGGCACTCTGCGAGATTAGCGAAGGAACATTAAACGAAAACGAAATGTGGTTTGTCCTAGGAATATTCGTTACGCCGTACATAGGATATAATCATTTTGTACGCCATCAAATTATATTTCGAGTACTATTGTACGACGAAGTGACGTCAGAGATGCTTCTATACGGAATAAACCGCACTTGCGGTTTTGCCATTCAGTTTCCAATATTGAACACACATATCGCACGGTGGTCTCAAAGACTTCATACGTGGCCGTGAGCACAAAAAAATAACAAAAAAAATGTATTAAAAAAATATATTCGTCATGGTTCGTTTTGACCTAGCTCTTGCGCAAAAATTAGTCGAGCCAACACCGGTGGCAGGTCGCGGCTTTAATAATTGAACCATGTTGCGGGGCGGACCCGGGGAAGATGCCTCCAGTTCTTTTTTTGTCTCTCGCCAAACTATAATTGCATTTTCACGTCAGAGCACCCCGACTGGGAAAGGCATAGACACACAATTCGAGTCCAAGAAACACACAATTCCCCCTGTTCTTGCTATCTCAACTTGATGCCTGTTTAATAAATAAATGATAAAACGGTCCTTCCGTTTCTTCCGACAGATGGCGCATCATCTCATATTTGTCGACATCAATTGGCGGACTCTCATTTCCTGTAGAAGTCAAATACGAGTAGTCCTCGAAAAAAAGTAGTCCAAAATATTTTTAATACTATTTCAGTTTAAAATAAATACACGAATAATTTAACAGCAAATGTCATGACGCAATTCAATTTACAAATCACAGTCGAGTCTTGATGAAGGGTTAATTACATGATATCGCGTCGTGGTTCAGTGTTGCAAAATAAAAGCACTATGTATGGTTGAGATTCGACTAATCTTTGTGAGTATACTCGTTAGGGAATTGTTAAGTGATTAGTGCGCTCATCAGTCATTCAGGATGGGGGTACGCAATTCTGGATATCAAATCCGGAATTCCCGTTGCTGTAAAACACGAGTCAACTAATCGAAATTCGCGGTTAAATTCAACATCATCCAATCTCATTTCGGCGATCTCATCAATCAAAAGAGTCGATGATAATTGGAGGAAATATCGAACCTTGCTTGAATCGTAGTCGCTCTCTCGAATCCAGTCTAACGCCAAACCATCTCCCGCTATTCAACACAGAATATTTCATTGGGATTTTTTCACTTTCCCCGTGTCTGGCGATTAGCGAACGACTTACTACAAAAAACTACCACCACCACCCACTGGCCCCCGCTAAATCTCGCCAACATCTCCCCACCCAGATGACACGCGAACTGTGACAGACGTCACGTCCGGTGGATCACGGACTGGTTTCGCCAAAAAGAAGTAATGACGACGAAGAGTGGGCTGAGCCTTTTTTTAAAGAAGGTGCAGCGATGGCAACCGCACAGGGCAAACCCCCCCCCCAGTCGAAACAAGAACAAGATTAGAAAAGAAAATATTCACCGAGTAAACAAAATATATGAAAGGACGATTAGATTTGACATGCTCAATTTCACGAAGAGATCAATTTTAATTTATCTGAGCAAATATCCACACAATTAAGTTGGTATAGGACTTTCTTAAAGGAATGTGTGCATGAACGTAGGTGTGATTGAAAATGTATAATATAATGATATTACTCCAATAAAACAGAGATTTTGATTTTCCTGTCCTGGAACTAACTGTCGAACGGCTCAATGAAATCACATAAAATTTTACATACCCTTAGTAGACCACCACAATTCGCTAGCGACGGAATTTCAGATCTCAAATTTCAATATTACATAATAAAACAACCGTTACCAAATTTTGTATAATCTCCCTTTCGCTTCAAACTTAAAAAATGGAGTCTCCACATAAAGAGCATGACGTCGTCGATTTCACGAGACAACCAAGTAAACCAGATAACAGTTCCAACCAAGCAAACCAGATAACAGCTCCAACCAAGCACACCATACCACATAGAATTACCGGAATAATATATTCAATAACATAACATAAAATAACAATATTAAAAACCATAAAATATTCAAATATATATTTTTAAAATGATAATTTTTCAATTGAACATAGCAATTGTTAAACGATTGAAAATCAAAACTTTTAAATATAAAAAAAAACATGTTGAGGCACAACGTCAATTGTTATAAGAATTCAAACTACGTTTCATTCTGAAAAATTAGGAAATATCTGTAATACTTGTTTTAAAAATGCGGGGTTCAGTTTTAGATTCGGTGGGGTCTACCTATTTTAGATCACCAATTTTTCAACCATGTTCCCTTTTACTGTTCGATTCTGATTAACTAGAAATCAACGTTGATGGCAGTGAGCAATTGAGCTATAAGGGAGGGGGGCGTCTCTTTGCTCGCTACCCAGGGCGTCATATTCCCTTTTTTTAAAGAATCCTTGTCCTAGCAACGTGACAGAAGCCAGTGAGAGCTTGCAGAGTGGGGTGGTGCAGGGTGGCACACTAAACGTTTCCCGACAGCAGACACAGAAAATAGGCGATTGGATGATAAAACGCTAAGCGCGAGCGTCATTGTCTGCCACCCGTCAAGTGACGAATTGACTGCCACTTATAAAAACAACAACGCGGCTTGCGAAACGAAAACAGCATACAGGAGTCTCGAGGCCTCACACAAAAAAGGAGTCGGAAGAAAAATTGGTAATGCGTTTGGAGGGAGGGGTTGGTGGTGGAGGAGGATGAGCTCAATGCTTGCTACTGTCGCAAACAGGTCTCACACTGGATTAGACAAGCTATCGGAGCAGCATTTGATAAAAGCTTAGGTCTGCCTATGAGAAAAAATGAAGCGCGAAATGTGCCGCTAAACGTTACAAGAATAACAAGAGGATATTCGTTTTGCTGCGACCCCAAACGTTATTACCGAACGAAAATAAAATAAAATCTTGGAAACAACATAAATTTTGGAGAAATTCATATACTTAAGCACAAGATAAAAGCGATTTACGAAATGACATAAATGCGATTTATGCATGTGGAATAATTTTTTGCGAGTTACTAAGTTACTTGCGAGTTTGCTAAGTAATAATATGGTTCCATAGCAGCATGAGGAACATACTTGCTTTTGCTAATTACAATTCTTATGGGAATTCGTTAAGGATATTTTAATTATGTCTCTTTATTGACTTCTTCAAATTAAATGTGTTCCTCGCATAGTGTCTAAGCACTAGAGAATGAGTGGAATTTGAGATTGTGCGCATGCGCAGATGACGTAATTTGATGTTTAGAATCAAATTTGAAGGACCAAAATGTATCTCCTGGTGACGTCATTACAGAGTATAGCACGTGAAAAATGAGTTACT
>JAQGBY010001463.1:0-29176 GCA_034698785.1 Mycogona germanica | reverse complement strand
GGGGGTTTAGGGCGACCTCGCTGGTGGACCTCCTTAACAAATATCTCAGAGTGATGTGGTTTCTTCGATTTGTGAAGAATCATAATTGTAACATGTGATCACGAAGGGGTCTCGGTGGCGTAATGGTAATATACTTTTAAGGTCCGTTCTCATTGGCAAGTTCTTGCAAGGTAAGTCGCTCTATAGCAGACGAAATTGTTGGGGTCCATTTTAGACTCAATCTTCCCCAGGCTGTGATTGGCTGATTTGGGTACCATGACCGTAACGTAGGAAGATTGAGTCCAAAACGGACCCCCCTGCTCCAAGAACAGCTTGCACATGTGAACTAGCCATTAGAATTTGCGACACTACATCCAGTTTAAATTTCGTGGCGCTGCGTTGCGCAGTTTCTGAGTTTTCGAATTACAGACAGATAAGCAAAAAATGTGTTTTATAGTAAAGATAAGCGAATGTCTACACGAGATCCAGTTAAAATCATGTTACCGTATACAGCACAATAAATATGATTATTACCTAGCTGAATCCAGGATGCCGTTCTGAGAACTTTTCTCATGTGAAGAGGCATCAGCAAATTTATTGCTAAATCGTCCTGGATCGCTGAAAGTTTATAACCCAAAAAATTAGTCGTGTTTAATTTTAATACACACAGTACTTTACATGTAAGCCTATTGTTCAATGATTCAATAAAATGGCCATCATCTGAATCTGAACACCTATAAATTATCAATTCTAGGATCGACTTTATTAATGGCAGACCTAGGCCAGGGTCCTCTGATGCATCCACAGGCCTACACATTTTAGGCAACAAACACATCGGGCGATTGGCTTGAGTTGTGCACACAGCTATCTTTGACCAAATAATTCAAATTGTTTCATAAAAAACTGCATAGTCATGTATCGAAATAGCCTACTTGAAACTAATTTGATTTTATCACTAAGGCAGTCACGGACCTCAAGCTTCCGTTCCTTTCAAAACGGAGAAGAAAACATCGACTCCAACTGCTCTTCCATTGAACGCCACCTTACCACCCTTGTCCCCACCAACTTCTTTACTCAGGCCAAAAGACAAGGAAGAAGTCACTCCCTTCTATGCCAAAAATGCTTTTATGCCAAAAAGCAGCTACGCCAAATTCTCCTTCTTCCCTAGAAGTATTAACGATTGGAACAGCCTCCCCCAGGAACTATTGCAATCCCTCTCCTCCTTGAAATCACGGCAGCGGGCTGTCCGCGTATGGCCAGCCCAAACTTTACTAGCCCCTTACAACTACGAAAATCGCCATAATTCCACGGCGCGGAGACAACTAAAACTCACCATGTGTCCGTAAGTAATACTCGTAAAAAGGTGCAGTTCACCATCTTTGTTTTGGTTGATTCATCGGCCAGCAGAAGCGTCACTTCAGCTAAGCGAACAATCTGCTCTTGTGCCATTAAAAAATTTTTAAAACTTTTCCCGGCTCAAACAACTTACCAAGTCTATAAATTAAATTTGATATCGCCTAATGTTCATTTAACGGCACCAATCACCTTTCCAAGCCGCCGACCATTAAAGGGGATTTCCCCTTTAGTGACACCAAACTGCTGTAAGCGGTTATCCCTATTATATTTATTTTCTAAAAAAATTCAATTTCTAAACGAAACAGAAAATATTTAAAATATTATTTGTATTAATAATTATGAAATTAATTTCTTGTTTTTAATAAAATGTATAAAGAGTAGTCTACACTTGAAAATAGCTAAAATTAATTTTCTTTTATCACGACACGTCATAGCGCAATTGGTTAAGCGACGGTCTGTGGTTCGGTGGTCGCGGTTCGATTCCCGGCGCGGGCTTTCGATTATTCGATTCCGGGGTACTGGTGAAAATGGGCCTCTTACATAGTGCCTAAGCACTGAGAGGGGTACAGAAACTCCTGTTGTGATCTACACTTCAGTGAATTCAAAAAAAATATTCAATTATGGGGTATATCTTGAGTACATCATTGGTTTGTTAACAAGATTTGAACTTCAACACAACACCCATTTTGATTTTCATGATTTCAATTGTTGCTAATGAATTAATGATTGCAGTCAAAAGTTCAAATATCTGTACTTTTCATATTGATACAAAAAAGCAAATGCTCTGTCTGCCAACCGCTCAATAAAAAGCATCTTTTGGTTTTAAACGTAACAAACACACAGTACCGAAATCATCTAACAATTTTCCAAGATCTCAGATCACAAATCTCAAATTACCTGTGTATGAAATTTTTTGTTAGCTACCCATGAAACAGTCACCAGACATAAAATAATCCACTTTATCAAACAAAATATAAACAATTTGATTAATCAATATTGAAATATTTATTACAACTTTTTAATCAGTTGAATTTGCAAATTTCGCATCGAAGTTCTAAACGTTCCCAATGGATATGAAAATGAAATTGAAATGGAAATAAATGGTAAAACATTTGAAGCCGACTAATATAAATTCGATGATTGGTTTCTGTAAAAACCATGGAAGATGTTAGGCAGTAATCACTAACGTATTTCGATACGAGTAGGTCGTTCAATTTTCCTGATATTCGTTTGCTGGATATCTGGTTAAAGCCATGTGTAGCATGCAGACTTCTAGGTCATAGTTCAACTTGAGAGTTCTTGCCAATTCACATAGAGAACAGCCGACGAACGACGGATAATCGTGATGGCGACTGCCCAATCAGACCAGAAGAGAGGGAGTGGGTTTCTTTCCAGGCCACGCTTCCTTGGCGTATTTCTTTTTGCGCGGCTCTATCGTCATCGGCTCCATGGCGACAGGTGCCGCCACCGGCACCATCTCGACGGGAGCGATGACGCCGTCTACATCGGGGGCCGGGTTTGGCAAACTTAGGCCCAGTTTATTGGACAGCGAAGTGGCATAGAAATTGGAACCAGACACATTTCCCTCGCCTGGACCGGGCAGGTCGCTGTAGAGGCCATCGCTATAAGACAGCGGTTGTACTCGTCGCATGATACTGTCGTGACTTTCACCCGCTTGTGAAGCGCCATCTAATTTTCTCTTCTGCAAAATGATCGATCAAGAAAATATAAAATTGCAGTTATTTAACTTAAATGAGATAATGATTGTTTCATAAAATGCGTGATTAAAAAACATAAATGGTTTCCATAAACAATTAATTCCAAACAATTTCTCCAAATAAAATATATTTAAGCCTGCAGCTGAATTGTGCCGTGTAATCATTAAGCAAACATGAATTCATAAAAAGCACACTAGATCACGGAGGCTGCATGATTTCGTTACTTACCTTAGCGGGGATTACTGTGGTCTGGATAAGATTTCTAAATCGTCCTACGGATGGGTCAATATCCTCTATAACCGGACAAACAAAAGTTAGCAATCATTGTCTAACGCTGCACGCGACGCGACTTACTTCGAATTACAGTTCAAGCTTACCAGGATTAATAACTTCCTCGTCCTCGTTGAAGGAGACTCCAGACCTTTTTCTTTGACGATTAATTGGCCTAATTTCTTCATCCACGATGCCGAGCATAGATATCCGCCTATTGTGTGCCGTGTTAAATTCCGTTAAATTCTAAACGTAGATACAGCCAAGAAGATGAAAAAATAAAATGCACAAGTTGAACTTTCAAGGCAATTATCACATCAAAAATACAGCGATATGCGATAGGAATCGCAAATTTTCTCCAAAAGTCTTTAGTTTGGACTTTACTTATGCTAGAATTTATTTAAGCATACTTGCGACTTCTTTAATATAACAGGCAACTAACGCTCTCAGGTAATTTCAAAAGCGCCAGCGCAGCCTAAATCGGTCCACTCGTGGTGTTTCCTTACGTCCAATTCCGTCTCAGTTTCGGGCAGGCCCAGCAGACCGCCATCCACGTCTTCACCACTCTTGTCTTCCAGCATGGGCTTTGGGGCCGTCTGTGGTCGCTCGCGCAAGATGTACATACGCGTGGAGGCTCCAAAGTGGAACTGGCTGTCAACCGGAAGTTGTGTGGGCTTGTTACCTTCCAGTCGTATGCTCCCGATATAAGTGCCATGTGCTAGCCAGAGAACATTATCGGTTTTAATCATACAATGTAATCATTTAATTATACATGTAAGTTGTAGTTGTGCTTAATTCAAGCCTTGGCATGCATGTTCGCGCACTTAAAAAATGACCTGCATCACGAATTTCACTTTACTGGGCTTATAGGCGAGTGTCTCTAAATTAAACAAATAGCCAGATGGAGTCATTGCGGTTCGCTGGTTTGGTCATTGCAGAAGCCTTTAACATGTGAAGATCACTTCTTATTGGCACACCAAGTGAAATTCAAAACACGGTGGTTAACTGATTTTGTGGCCGATTTGCTAGATAATGACTACTTACTGCTGCCGAGGTCCACCAGAAACGCCCGGTTTAGATGTTTGTGATAGACCAGCGCCGAGTGCACCCGGGAACAGGAAGCGTGGTCGATGCAGAAGTCATTCAGTTGAGGATTCCTTCCAAACAGATAACATTTCTTTTCGTCCACCATCAATTTCTGGAACACCAAAAAAATGATCAACAATTCCGAGTCCAGAGTTATTGGTGGCGCTCCAAACGTAAACTGTATCGGCCACATCTAATGACGTGTGTGATTGAGTAATAACACTAGAATGTGTCTTCTATTCTAGCGCCTAAAGATGTCATCACTAGTGTTTACTGTAGCACTGATACAACATAAGTTTCACATGTTGTGAAGTGTGAAATCTATTTGTACATGTGCATGATCCGACACAAAGACTCGATCTGTCGAACTTTGGAGGCAAGTGGCTATTCAATTTATAAATGTGCTCAATTTTGTTTTTTGTTAGCCAAACCATGTTGTTCGTAGAAAACTCAGCACCCAGTGAGATCATAATTTATTTGCATATTAGAACGAATATTACCTGTATTAATTTTGTGTCCTTCAAGACATCCAGATGCAGCCCAACCGGTGGTTTACCTGCCCTGTAAAATTGTTAAACTCACATTACAATTACAATATGTACCCACACGCAGCCCTGGATGGGGTCTATGGCGGGGGTCGAACGACCAGTTAAGGACAAAGGTGTGGTTGTCCTATCCTAACAGGCTCCTGACTTCAGAATCATTAAGCCTATTTCACTGTCGACACACTCTGAGGAAATAGGAGTTGAAGTACGAGTCACATCTACAATGCAGCTCCTGAACCATTCTAGTATGTCCCTCTTTTCTAGATCTAGTAGGAGCCTGTCTCACAATTTCCCCAATTTTGACATTACAATCCCCCTTCAGAATACGAGCCAAAATCCCAATATTGGTCGCTTTTCTACGACCCTCTAAAGACATGACATGAATTGAAAAGGCAAACAATATGACTAAAACTCATTTTTTCAGAGTGAAAGGTGCTCAAATCTACACTGTAGATCCGTAATCCACATACACCAAAGCGTGGACTATAAAGACGCACACCAGAAACGAAAATAATTACAAATATTGATGGAGTTTTCAATTTGGCGCAAAGAGGGCGGTTCTTCCAAATCAAGCGCCTTGCTGAAAACAACGATATCCTGAAAAACAAGACGCGCCCTCATCGTTCGCGTCTTCATTTCTCGTGAACTTGCACTCGGCTTCATGGCGAAAGACTGGGGGAGGGAGCATTCAATCGCGGGGTGGCTGTTCTTTCGACTGCAACTCCTCTTGAAGGTGACCAAACCTTGGACAAGAACAATTTCGTTCACGACTACAACACAACTAAAATAATACAAGCAAAATTACCATTTGGGAACATCGTAATGATTTGCCATCGATCTCTGGTTTCAGCCATGAATTTTATGTAAACAATTTTATAAGTTGCCCAATGCCAACACCAGATGGCAGTACCAGATTGCAAGAGTGTTTTTATGCATGGCGTGTTTTAAATTTAGTTACAAACACCTCTGGATCAATTTGCCACCGATAATTGACCTTCTACAATTTATCGTATACATGTATATGATAAACAACGTGAAAGTTACGTTGCTTGAGTGAATATTGTTTGAATGAAATTGAGGTAAAAACACAAATTTTCTTTCGGATAAACACGCCTCACCCTAATTGCGTAGTGTCGCTACTGTAGCTGTTGTTTCTTGACCCCACAGGCTGGCTAGCCTTTCATTTCAAAGTCAATGGAAGTCGATGAGCGGTACACCATAACTTGGTTTTTCGTAATGTGCTGCGAAGAATTGATTTGTTGGGGGGATAAAACAATCGTTTATTTTGAGCCATCAACACTTTAGGATCCCGAAATGGAAAAATCGAAAAATCTCTGAGGTAGGCAGCAGAGGGAACAACTTGTTTTTCACTGTTACAGTCGAATGTGAAAGTTCTTTGATATTGGGGGCGTTTTTCTATAGAGATTTTCCTCCAGCTTCAGGATCCTAGCGTTATCTAGTGGTTTGCGAAATAGTTAACGCCTTCCATCTCTAAGGCTCTTGACGTTCATTTGAACATTTTGTACGGAAGGCGTTTTTATGAAAGTGATCACAGACTGCTCTGGAAAAGAAGGTTCTGAGTTCGAGTCTTGTATGACCAACATTTTTTCCAATCACTGAATGGTGAATGTATGCTGAAGCATGCAAACGGTTCGCTCTTTTTCTTCGGTTCTTAACCAGATTCATAGGTGGTTAGAATATCTAACTGTTATAGTTATATGTTGTTAGTTATATGTTATAGCAAAAGCGACACTTTTTCTATTATCTGAATAGCCAAACACTTAGTGTAACCGTGTGTTTTTACCGTACACACTCACATGTCTAGTCGTTTTTTTTTAGTTTTTTGGGGTTGTGTCCAGCATTCCGTCGTGATTTAATAGCTAATCTGTTTTTTCTGTTGTCACGAGACGTGACCATGCTTGGGGTTTCATTAGCAGAGTATAAGGAATGCCAGGGCTTCTAAATAATTCATTTACATGTGATGTTTTTCTTTTAGTTCCAAATTGCCACCCGCCAGGTGATTGGTGAAATTTCGTTTGATCCAAAATGGATTTCCTCGCTGAAAACAATCTATGCGGTCAGACGATTCTTCGACTAGTCTCGCGCGGCAATGCCATCATCGCTGAGCTGCTGCGGTTGTCGGAGTTCGTGCCGCCCGTCTTTCGACAGGACCCACGCACGACGCAGTCTAAATATTCCGAAATTTTAATGGACTTCAGCTATTTCAAAGTGGCCGAGCAGTTCGACAACAACATTGATAAGAATCCGGTAAAGTTTATGCCAGCTAAAATAATAGAGTGGGTCGAAAGTTGTAATAATTATAGAAGTTGCGTGGCCATTTCATTTGAGACAATAATTATGCACCATTTGATTTATTTTACACATGGTAGGGTTATTTCATTCTTTTCTCAAAATGTTTTCTGCTTTGCGTCAGGAGTTTTTAATTTGACAGTTTAAATTATTCCAAAATTTATGCCAACGGTAGCTGATCCAGCGCTAATGATTTACAAATTTCTACTATGTTGCAAGCAGGTGCACCGCCCATTTGAACTTAAGCAATGTGTTTTGTTCTTTTGCCAGCAATTGCGCGACCTGGACGACGAATTTCGAGACAACCACTTGGATATTTTGACTCGGTTCTATTTCGCCTTTGAAAGTTTGCACAAATTTGCTCTCGATTTAAACAGGTACTGTAATTTAATGGAGTCTGATGTTGGAAGCTGCTATTCCGCTTGTTCGCCACTCATGTTCTCGTTTTTGTTTTGAATTTCGATCTGCTCTCACAAAGGTTTATTGAGGACCTGAATGAAGGTGCATTTATTCAACAGACAATAGAGTCAATCCTGCTCAACGAAGATGGAAAGCAGTTAATGGTAAAATTACATTACTTTTTGAATAAATTGATTTCTCGCAAATCGTGAGCGTCACAAAGTGTAATTTTTAATTTTTTAGTGTGAGGCCTTGTTTCTGTACGGCGTGATGCTGTTGGTCGTTGACCTTCGAATGGAAGGCAGCGTTCGAGAAAAACTACTCGTTTCCTATCATCGATATAGGTAGGCAGTTGGATTTTGTGTTGAAAAAGTTATATTTGAACAGGAAGCTAAAATATTGTGTAATCTCAGCACTTTTTTTTTGTCTGAACAAAATTTATTTTTGGCGGTTGACAGGTTGCGACATTTTGAGTTTCTCAGTCGGGTAGCTGATGCTAATACATTTAATATTATACTCGTGTATGTAGAGTATGCGTTCTACATTCGCTTGTGTGATGATGGCGTGTGCTTTATTTTAACTAAAATTGTTTGTTTCAAAATAACCAGCGCAAAACGAATGTCGTCCGAATCGAATATAGACGACGTGTGCAAACTTCTGAGGAGTACCGGCTACAACGGTGGTCTTGGCGGCAAGCGACCGCCCAACTACCCGGAAGATTACTTCAGGCGCTTCCCCATCAACTCCACCTACATCACTCTAGTCATCGGTCGTCTGCGATCCGACGACATTTACAACCAAATATCTGCTTACCCCTTTCCGGAACACCGCTCCACTGCCATGGGCACCCAGGTGTGGCTGTTTAAATGTTTTTGTTGGATATTTTAATTTTGTTCAAATTTCGAAATCTCACGTTCAAGAAATATTTTTTGTGGTACAGTAGTAATGTTTGAAAAATAAGAGACAATTTTATTGGAATATTTTGAAATATTTAAATTTAGTTTATTGAATACAGAGTATTTTGAAAAATTGTGTTATTTAAATTTTAGTGGATGACTCTTTCTTGTGTGGCCTATTCCATGAATATCAGATTATTAAAACATTGCTGGGAATTGGATAAAATTTAAAAATTGTGTAAGATATGGTCCCAAGCCAGAAGCTTTAACGTACGCTCATTTTTATTCAGGCTGGCATGCTATACGTGACCCTCTTCTTCGAGCCCGATATCCTCCGCAACCAAATGGCCAAGATGCGAGAAATTGTCGACCGTTACTTTCCCGACAACTGGGTCGTTAGCGTGTACATGGGCATTACCGTTAACTTGTTGGACGCGTGGGAGCCGTATCGCGCCGCCAAACAGGCTCTGAACAATACGCTGGACACAGCTAACGTCAAGTCCACCGCCTCGCGCTATGCTGCCAAGGTGGCCAGCCTCAATCCGGAAGTGCGGCAGCTGCTCAAGGAGGGCGTTTTGGTGGAGGACACGCTTCTAGATCGCACTAACATGGTCATCAATTTGATGCGCGAGCTGAACGTGACATTGCGCTGGATGCTTTTGCACACTAATGCACTGCACCCAAACGTCGAGGCTAATAAGCGATGTCGTCAGCTGCGAGAACAAGTGCTGGTCGACAGTCGCTACGACCACCTGCAGGTGTTCGAGCTGCTGCTCAACACGGCCGACTTTGAGCTGAAGGTGCGTGACATGTTTCGACAAATGCTTAAAGAGAAGCAGTCCAACTGGCAAAAATACAAGACCGAGTGCGTCGAACGCATGCAGGAATTGGCTGAAGTGTTTTCCGGTACAAAGCCGTTGACCAGAGTGGAAAAGAATGGTGAGCACTAGATTTTTGCAGTGGACATTTGTGATTTATGAGATTAATTGTTGGGAAAAATGATTGAAAAGATTGCAGGATCCCTGACTGATCAACGCTAAAAACTAACTATTGGGGTTCTAGAATTTAATTGGATTTGGGATTTTTCCAGACAATCTTCGAGTTAGTGACTCGCTCATTATTTGTGCACAGCTCTCCCGGTTTCTCCATTTGTGCAATTTGTAATTTGCTTACGGTTTACTGGAATTCTTTAGACTTTTACTCCTATAATCAAATTGGGACGACAAAGATTGTGCGATGGTCAATAATTGTATTCCTGTTTGGCTTTAAAAATAGAAAATCTGATGACGTGGTTCACCGAAATTGCCAAGCAGATTAATTCGCTGATTTACGATGATACTACTGCCACCGGGCGAAAAACTGTTCAACTCATTCAAGCTTTGGAAGAAGTAAATTTAGATATTATTTCTATTTAAGTATCATAAATAGCATATTATTAGGAAATGTGTGATTTATATTTGGCTGTGCCGTCTGGCGAACACGATTACCAATTAACATTTCTCTCAAATTAGGTTCAAGAATTTCATCAGCTGGAATCCCATTTGCAAGTGAAACAATTTCTGGTTGACACGCGCAAATTTTTGCACCAGATGATTCGCACCATCAACATCAAAGAGGACGTGCTAATCACGATTCAGATTGTGGGCGACCTTTCTTATGCCTGGGAAATTGTGGATAGGTGAGACTTGCCTCGTGGCAGATCTAGTTGCCAATGTCTGATAAAGTGGTAAAATAAAGCGCACTTGTGCATATGCAGTTAAATTTATTAATGGATTTTTAAAATTTTCAGTTACACAAATTACATGCAACAAGGAATCAAGAAAGATCCATCTCTGGCGACTAAATTAAGGGCTACCTTTTTAAAGGTATTGTTTCTGTAGTTCTACTGAATTTAGTTATTTTGTAACTCAGTTGGCTAAATTTTTAAGTGAGTTTCGGTTGTGTTTATACATTCTGTGTGACGGTCACGTACTGACACATGTCGTAATTTCGCAATGTCAGATGTCGTCGGCCCTGGATCTACCATTAATGAGAATCAACCAGGCCAAGAGCCCGGATCTGGTCACCGTTTCGCAGTACTATTCTGGAGAGCTGGTCGCTTACGTACGCAAGGTCCTGCAGATCATTCCCCAAAGCATGTTTGCGCTCCTGGACCGAATCATCAGACTGCAGACGGCCAAAATCAAGGAGGTGCCAACGCGCCTGGAGAAGAGCAAACTGAAAGACTACGCACAATTGGACGAGCGCTATGAGGTGAGCATTTTGTTTTGGTGTCAACGATTGGTATTTATCTTTTTCGTAGTCTCCGTGGTCATTTTAATTATAATCTGTGTATTGGATTGGATTGTGTATTGGAATAGGTCGCCAAACTTACTCACGCTATTTCGGTGTTCACTGAAGGAATTCTCATGATGAAAACTACTCTCGTTGGAATAATCAAGGTTTGGCTTACTCGATTATCAAAAAATTCAGAAATTTCTTATTTTGTCTTTTTGCACTTTTTAAGGATCACGCGAACTTCATTGAATTAATTGAGCAAGTGCAGAATGTTTAGATAATATTAATCATATCCTCCGGTACACTAACTATTTTGTTGGAGTTGTTTGAATTTTATATATTACCCGTACTGTTAGTGATTTATTTTTCTCGCTGAATTTCACCAGATAGACCCTAAACAATTACTGGAAGATGGAATCCGCAAAGAGCTGGTTTGCCAAGTTGCCAATGCCTTACATCAGTGCCTCATCTTTAATTCCAAAGCCAAGGTAATCAATTAGTTCATTTAATGAACTGAATCGCTAATAAATAAATAAAAATAAAGTGAAATGTTGAAACGTGATTTGAAATGTTAAAAATTGAGTGAAATGGTTTTTGTGTTTCTCAGACGAGCGAGTTGAGCAATAAATTGCAGACGCTCGGCACTATCATGGAAGGCTTTCAGAAATCTTTTGAGTACATTCAAGACTACGTCAACATCTATGGTTTGAAGATATGGCAGGAGGAGGTTTCTCGCATCGTCAACTACAACGTCGAACAAGAGTGCAATAGTTTTCTCAGGAATAAAGTATGTTCTTCCACAGTCTGCCATTATTGTTGGTTGATTGCCGGTTTTGATTTTTTTTTTAATATTTTTTTTTAATTCTTTGAAAGGTTTACGATTGGCAGAGCATTTTTCAGTCGCGGACTATCCCTATACCGAAGTTTGCACCCACGGACAACGTGTCTGTCAACTTCATAGGTCGACTGTGCAACGAAATTCTGCGGGTGACCGATCCCAAGTGAGTTGCGCCCTTGTTGACAGATTTGTGTTTCATTGTTTGTGACATTTTTAGGATATTTTTTAATTTGAGTTTATGTGATTTTGGTATAGGACTACCGTCTATATCGATCAGATGAGTGCCTGGTATGATACGAGGACTCACGCCGAAGTGGTCAATTTAAAATTGTTTTCGCAGATTCAGGTTGGTAGAAAATACCCGCTAAAATTGATTTGATAAATTGGTTTTATTTTATTGCACTCCATTGGTGTTAGATTGTTCGGAGCTTCAGTGATATAAAATTGTATAACACAATAAGAAAGATAAGTTTTTAGTGTTTTGCCAAATAATTTTAAATATGATTTGGTTTTGTAACTAGTAAGCGAAATAAGTTGTGACTTTTCTGTTGATTCCTTTTGTAATAGTTAGCGGTTGGCTCTTTTGGTATCAGTGGCTTGGATCGTCTCCTGTCCTTCATGATTGTGACTGAGCTGCAAAACTTTGTGAGCCTCTTCCAAAGAGGAATCATTAAAAATAAGCAGTGGCGAGATGTACTGTCTGCTTTTGCAACTTCACTCCATCCAGTTGCTGGAAACAAAGGTCCGTGCAACAAGTCATACTTCCTATTATTTATTTATAACTTTTTTACTACTATTATTTTCATGTCCCAGAAAACTTGCGGTATTTTTGCATTATTTGTGTGTGTTTTTTGCGTAATTTATGTTTGGAATGGCTCATTGTCTGTCTGTTTTTAGTCTTAACCATTTCTATATTTTTTTCTTCGTTTGTGTAGCTCAACCAAGCAAAATATATTCACCGTTGGTGTTCAAGACGCAGAAGGCATGGCCTGAATTTTTGGATTGTATTCTGAAGGTATTTGGTCATTCGTATGCATATGCTAATCCATACTTTATTTTTTATGCTGTACTTAATGTATCAATTTTCTTATTGCAGGTGGGACAAATGCAACTGCTCAGGCGTCACATTTCCAACGAGCTCAACACTGCTTGCAAATTTGATTCCAAATACCTTGCAAACGCGTTGCAAACGTTAAATGAGTACGTTCGTATTCGATTTTAATGTAATTAAATCTTTTTGTTCTATCGATGCCCGCCAAATAAATTGTCGAAATTTATTACAGCTCACTACTGTCAGACATCAAAGTGCATTACAGCGATCCGACCAAACCCTATCCCAAAGAGGACAACCCGCTAATGTACGAGCTGACCAATTATCTAGAATGGGCAGGCATAGCCGAGCCAATTTCTAAGGTCTGTTTTATCGATGATCGACGTCATAATATATATATATCAAGTCGCCTTCATGTTCTCGTAAACTTATCATTATGTATTTATTTTTTCCACCTCCTTAGATCTACATAACCACTAGGAGCCTTCCTTATTTCGCGCTGTTTACGTTCTTGCTCGTGCTGTCGCAAGTTTCTAAATTGATCTACGTTAAAAGCATAGGTAAGTGAGAACATTTGGAAATGATTTCGTCTCAATGTAAATCAATTATATTAATGTGAGGGTAAACACTTTTTTCAGGTGGATTGATTTGCAAGAAGTCGACTGACCCTCTAGATGGCATGGCGTTCGTTGTGGGAGTCTTGACGCTGCTCCGCCAGTTTCATCCGGAAAATACAACTCAGTTCTTGGCCTTTGTCGGCCAATATGTTCGTTCGATTGTTGAGGCTACGACTGTGTGAGTTACTTTGGCTGATAATTATTATTTATTATATATACTTTTTAGTTTGTATATAATATCAATTTCACAATTGTTTAAATAATTATAGTTTTGGCATTTTTGTTTTGTTTTGTAGAGCCGGCTTTAAATCAGCAGAATTACCGAACGAGGTGATCACTTTATTATTCTTTTTGGAAAACACTGTTCACCACGGTCACATCTCGAGAAAGGTAAGTTTACACCATTTCAAATTTTTTTTCTTATGACTGATGTACTCGTTCATCATTGATGTGATGTACAGTACTTGTCTGAATAATTTACTAAGTCAAGGTCAATTTGTTTACAGGAAATTCTTAATTACATTCCGCCATACATATTTGATAATTTTCTATCGGCCACCGCCTCGTCCTAATCAAAAATCGGTTTCACATCAAAATGTTCGTACCCTGGCACCAATCTCTATAGTCTGCTGAATCGACTGTGGTTAATCAGACGCTAGTTGAGATTCTAGTAATGTCAACTCTAGCTATATGGCCATTTGACTCCAGACAACGCGTAATCGGAATGAATCGTATGATCTGTTTGATGTGAAGCCGACTGTTTACTTCATTGTGAATGAATATTGTTTTATAATTAGTGATGCAAATTTGTATACTTTGTTTATCGTGATAATAGCCTTTATTGTAAGAATAAACTCTTGATTACCAATCAGTTCCACAGTTAATTTGGAGTGGGGAAAAATTAATTTTGTTATAGAGTAAACTGATAAGTTCACACTCAAGTTAGACTTCATCGGTGGGCGCTTTGAACGTTCCACTGGCGAAGAGTTCTTGCCACTTGCTTCCACCGGGATATTCGTAGGCCAGCAGAGATTCAGGCTTGATTTCGCTATTATATCCTGGCGTCTATAGAAAAGCACGAAAAATATAATATTTAACCAAAATACGAACAATTGGAAGGATCACAGTTTAAATTATTCCATTTTGTGAGGCATCATTACATTCGGCGCCATGTAGAACGATCCCTTCACGATGACTGGATGAGAAAAGTGCTCGTGCAGATGATCGACGTATTCGATAACCCTAAAAATATAAAACGAAAAAGTATATATATTGCCCACGGAATACCATTTAGCGTTTCATTTAGTAGCTTTGCTAAAAATTAAACCAAAATAAATTTTTGTTTACCTGTTCTTTGTTGTGCCCGTGATGCAGATGTAGTCGAGCATCATCAAATGTGGAACAAATTCGCACAGGCCCACGCCACCTGCATGCGGGCATACGGGAACTGCAGAACAAGTTAATTAACTTATTCGATTTCCATTTTGTATTAAGACCACAGCACAGCCATCACTTAATAAATGCAAAGTTTCCTATACTGTACGATAAAATAATGTGCAAAGCACGCAGAGTCGGATATAGCTTTGAGAACTGAATTGCTAGATAGGATAGTAATGTTGGGTAGATATTTCAAATAATCACGTTGACTGGCCACGCTACACTCAGTCATAATCCGCGACAAAAAAAATTCTGAATAGTTTGCGATTTAGATAGTCTACATACTGGGCCACAAGAACGTTTTCGAGAGAATCCCACTTCTCTCTCATCAGTTGTGTTCCAAAGCGACGGTGCTATAATGCGCACGGCCAAAAGAATAAACTGAAAAGTTAAAACCGAAAAGGGGGGACTTGGAGGTCGTAGCCATGTGGTCAGATTGTCCTATACGATTGCCTAACCACATGACTGTCTAGCATTTTGGTTCTCAAAGACCATACAGTAGCCGGATGAAACTTACTATTGAGTTTGGCAGCCAGTAGCATGACCAGGATAATTTCATTGATTCCGGCCAGTCGGCAGGAATCAATCTGACAGAATTGCATTGCGCCAATTGTTAAAAATTGCTTGAACATAACTCGGTTTTGACAGTGTTCACCCGTGGCAATTCCAATTCCCAACGGATTGAGTGCCTGGAAGAGTATAAAATAATAGTTTAATGTAATCATTTCTCTCAAAATTTATTTTGCCCAACACATTTTCTACAAAAAAAAATTTTGAATGAATTTTTTCTTGCAAGATGTTTTCTATTTAAAATTATTTCTGTCGAAAAATACTCGTGAAAAAATACTGAAATTGAGAGGAGCACCTTGGCAATTGCTGCGTGTCCAAGAACGTCATCACAACTCGTTGGCTCCTCGATCCAGAGCGGTTTGAATTCCGCAAGCTGTTTCATCCAGGCAATAGCTTCTGGGACGTCCCAACGCTGATTAGCGTCCACCATCTGTGATACGCGCATTAATGTATTTTCCTCAAAAATGATTTTAATGCGATTCCATTGCGCCCCAATCTATTGACATTTATGATGCCAAATTCATGTTGCGGACATTAGGGAGATTAGATAAAGCAAACAAACCAGCGTGTTATCCCATCCAATTGTTTCCCGAACAGCGCTCAATCTTCTTCGATCATCCTCGATGCTAGATCCAACCTTAACCTTAAATCTGTTGAACAGAATAAATTAAGAATAAGTCTTTATATTCGTACAATTCTAATTTGAACTTCTGACTTTGGGATAAACGATCGAAGAATGTTTTTCAACATACTTGGTAAAACCTTGGGCCATTGATTCTAAGCATTTCTGAAAAGTAAATGTGGATATATTCGTTTGATTAAATATATTGTCTGGAAACTTGGCGGAAATCAAATGTAAAAAAAAATTATTCAGACGACGACTCACTTGTTTAACTTTCTCTGTTGAATAACCCATCCAACCAGCGTGGGTTGTGTAAGCAGGATAGCCATTGGAAACGATTCGAAGCTCTTTTTTTTTGCAAGATAAAAAGTAGAATTAGTATTTTTGGAAATAAATATTTTGATGATTCCCAGCTCAGCTATATCTGGCCGTTGAAATACCAACCTCTTTCGTTTTTGTATGGGACATTTGATTTCAGTATCGCTGAAAAAAGCAAAATTGTGTCCATCAATACAAACTAAATCTTTCCATCCATTATGAAGTTCTCGTGAAGTGTATTTTACACTGAAAATTACTTATACTGTACCTAATGCCTCTTCTTTTGTAAGTGCATCAGTCCTATTTTAAACACACAAGTTATTAAAACAGTTGATTTCTAAAACAGGTTGTTTGCAGAATATAAATTTTCAAAAGTTTTTTTAAAACAAGTTTTGTCATGGCAGAAGCTTTCTTTTCGATAAAGTAAATTATAAAATACGTGCATGTATGTAAAATCTAGAGTGGATATCAATTTTTCCGGTTCCATGTCCACCAAGAGCTTCCAAACTGGCTTTTCTTCCATTTTGGCCCATAAATCCCACAGGGCATTGATAATCACCCCAACGGCCAAATGAGTGACGCCTTTTTCTGGTCCCAGCTGGATCCAATGAGTGAAGAGAAAAAATTAGCGATAAATAAATGTTAATGATGCACAAAATCGAAATGATTGAGAAAAAACAGGTACTCACCCATCGAAGTTGACTTTCGTTGCACAAGAACTTCCAAAATAGCCCGAAATCATTGAAAATGTCGCTCAATTTTTTTCCAACCACCAATCTGGCATAAGACTTGACTGCCTGAACAACTGTAATTTTTGAAGAAGAAAATTTAATTTTCGAACATTGTTTTTAATCTAAAGAAACTACCGTTAGCGTTTTTAAAACGTACCAATTTCAGTTCCTCTTCCGATCGTAAATGTCAGTCCGTAACCTTTGAATAAAATAAAATTTAGATAACTTTTATCGAAATTGGCAAATGGATGATCATTTAAACCTTTAAACACACTAAATTACCTTCTAGTGGGGTGTCTGTTGAAATTACAATGTAGCAGCATGAGTAATCTGGATCAGTGTGCTGCAAAAATATGTAACATATCAAATTAAATTTTAAATTCGCTGTTTATGTTCCCGTACTTTTTTAACTGGATTTTTTAACATCAAATTGCATCTTTTTCTGGGCAACTTTAAATAAACTCGAAACTGATTACTAGAACAATTTCGAGACAATGGAACAATAAGAAATTAATGCTCACCACCGCATCAGAACCGTCGGCAAGTAAAGATGTTGGAAAACGAATATCTCTGGCACTGATGCTCCGAATTACTGTAGGAACAGGAGACATGATTGCTTTGCTTGTTGCAGCAAATGAATGTGCTGAATATTTGCCATTCAGTGGAGCTTGGCGCGAAACGACGTGGCTACGATATCCTGTGATCATCGATCAATAATACAATTTGCCTGGCACGAACGAAAGATAAGCTGGTCCTTCACAGAATTGCGCGCATGACACTTCAGTGTCAATTAATGAGCCTGAACGCTTGGCGCATGAGCTTCAGTAACCTAAAACTAGGTCTAAAAAGTAAGTCATTAAATTATTTTAAAAATCTTTATCCAAGTATGTAAGATTGCGATGATGCATGCCTGGAACCACTTCAAAAGTTGTCTCCAGAATGTCCAGCTGTCTTGCAGCTGTTTCGGTTGCCGTTAAGTACGAGTATCAAATTACTGACAATATTTTTTGTCTGTGCATCAGATTAGCCAGCAGTCGGCTGAAAATGCACTCGGGCAGGCTAAAAAAAATTGGAAACGTATAAAATCTGAAACAAAAATCATTTTAATTTTTTCTATTTGAAATTGTAAATTGTATTGGCGTTTCCGCAAGAATAAAATTGGATTTAAAAAATGAATAATGAACTTTGAATTGTGGCGGGAATGTTCCGTGCTGCCACCTGTTGCCGCCGAACGGCGAATATCCGCATTTTCAAGTTTGACGAGCAGACGAGCTTTTGTGAAGCGTAAACAAATCCATTTTTTATTTCGCAAAATGTGTGCGCATTTTTCAAAATATGACTGCGTAATCCGAGAAATTGCAGAGTGTCTCATGTCCTATGCACATCATGAACTTACGACAAGGTCAGTAAACCGAAGATAAGTTGAAGAAATTCGTTCAGGAAATGGCAAATTGCTCGACAAATGTGGGAAGGCAGCAGCCAGACCAGGCACATGAACTAGGGTTCAACTTGAAAGTTTGTAGCCTGCTGCCGCCTCCCCTAGATGGCAGAAAGCAGGCCGACGACTGGGACGATCCCACGCCCGTTCACATTGCTCTAGTCGCGGTTCAAAACCTAAACACGAAACACGGTTTCAAAACGTTGAGTGACGTTCAGGTACGGCTCAGCCTGTTTGACGTCGCGTTTCATCAGTTCTTTGGCCGAACACTTTTACTTCCGGTGCAGCTTCCGTCAGACACTCGTCACAATACCGCCAAAGTGACGGTCGAGCTGAAACAGGATGTTTACTTCATGAGGCCGGCGTCGAGCGACAATTCCACCGTGCTCTGCCTCGAGGTTGCTGGAACGTTATCTGCCGGATCGGAGGTGACCTCAACTTCCGGCAACGGTCGTCGACAGAGTCTGGTGTCCCTCGGTTGGACTGTGATCCGGCTGTTTGACGAGCGACACCGTGGCGACGACGTTCAGCAAGTGAGACTCTACTGCGGCACACCCCGCGCTCTGCTCTTTCTGGATGAACCGCTGGAGAGTTTGCTGCATCCGGTGGCTGACGACTGCTGGATTACCTACCGTGTCGACAAACCGAAACGTCTGCTCAAGCTGCGCCGCCTCTTGCCAACCAACGTTTTAGTATCAGACGATGAAGCCATTGCCGGATCTGTGGACGGTGTCGCTCTCAATCGTCAGGGTCCAAAAATGCAGCCAGCAACACCTTTGGTATTGGACAACGTACGTATCAGTTTGCAGCCATCAATGGACGTCTCCGAGGAGGAGCTATGTCGGACTGTAGAAAAAGACCGATTTGAGCGCGATGGTCCTACTGGAGCTTGCACGGTTCAGGTGTCAGAACGGCGCCTCCGGGTGGGCATCCACAACGGTTGGTGCTACGTTCGTCCACCACAAATTGCCCATTTGGCGAGTGGTGCCGATCGTGGCCATAGGAAACGGCATGGTGGTGACCATAAGGGAACACCTCTGTCTGTCACTTCCCCCAATCTTGCCCGAACGCTGTCTTGGTCACCCAGCACGGCCGGCCAGACGTTTTCCGAAGGCCGTGTGCTATCGTTCGACCGAATTACTCTCAACGATATGAGGCATGATGATCGTCTGCTGGTGATGTTTTCACTGGAGTACGTGATGACATTGACGGATCGGATCGGAACGGGACGGTTATCTGGCGACAATGTCATCCTATCACCAACACCTACCTACAATTTCACGGTGGTCACGTGTCAGACGTCATGGAGGCCGCACTCAAAAGCAGAAGTGGATGACATCATGTGTCTGCCTCTCATTGGAGGACCTGTTCATAACCCGGAGTGTCGCCTGGTGTATCGGCACAATGAAGAGCATGCTGGTCAACTGCGACTGCGATTCAACTGGCCCGGTGACCGGAAGCGGGCAACATCCTTAAGCAATCTTAGTTCTCGAACCATGCCACGCCCACCACCACCCGACAACCAATCGGATCGCATGTCCAGCAAGTCACTGGGCCAGCCACCTAACACCAGACGACCAACACATGTTCAGACTTTAGCCATGAATAATAATCCCACATTTAGAGGTAGCACCCAGACCAAACATGAGCCCACAAATACTAGCAATCTTGGTGAGGAGCACAGCAGTCAGTTTATGACAGAGGTGCCCTGCTCCCGTGGTCCCCGTCTGCCGATTGTGGCACTGACCACTCGGTCTATGCTGGGTGCCACGCCGGTCTCACGGGCCGCCTACGCACGTCTCTACTCAGCCGGACTGCCCCCCCTCCTAGACCGTAATGGCAAGCCACCTAACATCATCGATCCAGCGCGCCCAACACCACCCTACCTCTCATCTCGTGAGTCGGGGGACCCGTTGCGCTGCAACCTGATCACCTTCCAGTTTCTGGGCTACACCGATCAGCCAGCCAACTGGGCACCACTTCGCACTGTCTTTTTTGCTTTTCAGTTTTACCGATATCCACCGTTTGTCACTGAAAGATTGCTGCTAACCACCACCGAGGTGTCTGACCTGTCCAGTGAACCACATGAGGGTGCTACCTACCTATTGCGTCAGATGAAGCCGGACGGTACTGCCCATCGTGGTCCGGCCGGATTAGAAATCAAGTACTGCGTGGATCCCATCGCCGTGGGTAGCGGTGGTTCAGTGTTTGCAGATATATTGAATGAGTCACGGTTGCACATTGACGTGTGGGACGGCGATTCACTCATGTTTGTTGGCAGCTGCGTGGTGGAGCTGCGCGATCTCTGTCGGCAGGGACGGGAAGCGGTGCAGGTGACCTATGAGCTGGACGTCCTCTGCATCCCAGCGATCGATGACGATGGTGATGACATCTCTTCTGATGGAGTGTCCACCATGCCCAGCCAATGTGGGCACATACACCTTCGTATGGCGAATGTCGGATACCCCTACAGGGGAGAGGGTGGTCAGCATGACTATGGCGGGATTACTCTGGGATCTGCCAAAAAATCATTGATTATTCTTGGCACCAAGTCCACCGAGGAAGGAACTACTAAGGTGTCGGTGGCCAAATCGATGCTCGTCGACATTCTTAATGAGCAGAACCAACCACAATTTGAAAACTCCAAAGAGGATATGCTGGAAGAGAGTCATTCTAGACTGGATCCGGAAGAGACGGCCAGGAAGCTGAACCGCATGAATCTGATCCGCATGACGCGTGGAGACCAGATGCAGTCCACAGTCAAAGGCCTGGCCGAACAGAAGATGCTTGATTTGAAGCTGGTGGAGGCCATCCGCGAGCGCTCCAAGCCCGATTGCATCCAGAACCACCTGCATCAGTGGGTGGGCGTCCGTCACAGGATCAACGCTGTGCTGGGCACGGCCGAGTATTTCGAGTTCAAGCTGAGCAACCCGCTCAAGACTGAACAAGCAGTGACCATTGAGAGTGAAGACCGTGACCTGCAGCCCATTGTGAACGCTCACGAGTGGCAAACGTTCAGACACCGTCACCAGTCGGCACTGCGAGGAAACAACAGGGAGCCGATCGAGGAGCGGATGATCACCACCGGCAGTGATGGCTGGCCACAAATTCTGCTCCGACCGCGAGAAACTGTGCACCTGCCTTTCCGCTATCAGCGTTATGATTCCGACATCTGTAACCGTGACCATGCCACTGATAGGTGTCGCCATGGTCTTCACCACCAGGAACAGGTTGGGCACACTATCAGCCACACTCCGATGTCTTCCACCCGTCTAAGCCGTGTCCACTTCCGTGGCGAAAATGGAAATGTCTTCACTGTCCTGTCGCTAACTGTCGAGATCCAACTACCGCCTGTGGATCAGATACTCCGGTTTCAACACACTGAGAACTCTTTCCTCAAACGAAATGTCCGACTGTCAAGTCATCACGCCGCCACCGCAGTTGTGTGCACCGATGCCAACGTCACAGCAGAGATACGCGGGACATCGGATGACCTGCTGTTGAAGGTGCCATGCGGCACTTCCGGTTCGGTGAGTGCTTTCATGTTGTTTGTCTATGACGACGTGCACCGCCTTCGTCCGACACAGACGTTCAAGGTGACTGTGCAGGCTGTGCAGCGAATCGACGTGGCCTGCGTGGCCGGACAGGCTACCCGCCACTCGGTGGTCCTGCGAGGTGGCCACTCCACCCGGTTGATCCGCTGCTTCTCATCCCACCCGCACGAGTTGCAACCAACATCTGGAGGTGAACCATTCGTGTTGGAGGCGCACGATCGTCGTGAGGTGACGCTGTGCATTAAATCTTTGAACCCCGGCAAGCGGTTCGTGACGGTCCACGCAGTGGATGTGGAATTCAGCGTGCTATTGCACTGCTGGATGGTGTGCGTGCGGTGCCGGCCGCCAGCCGTGTCGCGCAGCTTCCTGATCCAGCTGCCGGTGGGCGGCGGGCTGGGCTCCAACAAGCGAATCTCGTACCGTAATCCTTACGCCCAGCGACGGGTGTTCCGGCTGGCCACCGACCGACCGGATCTGGTGCAACTGCGCGAATCGGCATTCGAGGTTGACGGCGGGGCCAGTCACGTAATCGGATTGGTCTTTTTACCGCGCGCCTCGCGAGGATCCGATACCGTGTTGGTATTCATTGACAACGAGGACGACATCAATGAAGAGACCTTTTGCGTGAAGGCAACTTACTGTTGATTTTAATTTTTTGTTTGCTTGCTTTTGACCCCGGCGTGCATGAACGATGACCATTTTTATGTTGTACTTTTTACGACCTGCGAGCCCAACAACGTGTGACCTTAATGGTTAACCCGAAGCAAGATCAAATTAACTTAAGAACGAGTGTTTTTTAACTGTACAGCTCATGCATTTGAACTAGTCATTTTATATGATGTACCAAGCACGCCTTCTGTTTACATGTATACGTTTTGGGAAATATTATTCCGAAGCGCTCAACAATGTGCAAGAGTAGTGATCCATGCAATTAATTGTAAAAGGAATGGGGGATATGTTCAACATGTCTTGTCGCTCTGCTGAAAAAATGTCTTCATAGTACCGTCCGCACTATTCGTCGTTTATAAAGTATATTTGCTTTTTTAAGAATTTATTTTCTTTTTAAATACGACCGATTTTAACTTTATATACAGATGTGTATTGAATATTTAATTGACTAGTGTAGCGGTGATAAATATGTTACAATTCGTCGCCTTACGTTAGCAGCAGAGTTCCTACCAAGTAGTCTAGACCAGATTTTCGTATTTATGAAATATTTTTAGACCAACTTTCCGAATAAATCATATTTACTTGTGAACAATGATTACCCGCCATTTGTAGTGGCATATTCGAGTGCTGTGCAATGTTTTAATCACCATATTTGCTTATAATTTGTGTGCAATTAATTTTCTAGTCGATTTACTATTTTCAATTGAATCCGAAAAGTAGTTCTATGGAATGTTTCTCGCCTAATTTTATATTGTGTGCTTCAAGAAGTTTATTTTTATATATTTATATTGTCTAAAATGTACCATTTTTACAAAAGCCTATTATATTTTTTATTAAATAGTGACACATTGTACTCTCCAAATTGTACTGTACGTTGTCAAATATTGCTGAGCATTCATTTTCAGTTGCTTCACGAGTGCAACTTGTATTCAATTTCTATGCGTGCACACGTCTGAGTGCCATCTAGTCTGTCAGTGCTTATTCAGCTCCTCGAAATTTTGTCAAAATTTGAAATTTTTTTCGTGTATGTTGATAGTTTTTTGTCCACGTTTCATTAGTTTTCGATTGTTGTCGCTGACTGACAAGTAAAATCACAATGAAATTTATATCTACGGTCTTTGGCACGATTATTTTTGGGCACTGCCAAGTGGGCGAAGTGGCGGAATAGTAATTGACCTTTGATAGCGGCAACAACCAGGCACCAAGGTCACCCGCTGTAACATGCCACGCATAACCAATTTGTAGGTCAAGGTTACGTACAGACTGGTTTGCCAGACTCCGCTATTGTTGTCGAGCAAATCTTGGTTGGTGTCAGACCCGAACGAGACGTAACTGTCGCAGGACCTTTTTTTCCGAATTTTTCACAATTTTTTACACGAAATATTCAACAGTAATTCGTCATGTCTCATTTTACAAGTAAGTAATCATTGCCAATGCGTTGAATCACCAAAGGTGCTTGTAAATACCTGCTCATGTATCTGATCTAGATATAAATTTGGCAATAGATATTCCGAAAATTGAGTACAAACCCAAGTCGGGGCCGGAGGATACATTGAGCTACAAATACTACAATCCTAAAGAGGTGAAGTACTGTGCGCTTTATGTTTTAATGTTATGAGCTCTGACGGCTCGGCGGGTCCTGGGTTCGATTCCCGGCGCGGGCTCTACTATTTCGATCCCGGGTACTGATGAAAATGTGCCCCCCATAGTGCCTAATCACCAAGAGGGGTACAGATTTAAAAAAAATGTTTCGTTTTGATATAATTTAATTCCAATTTCAGTCTTGTTCAGCCACAATGAATTTAGCAAAGCAAATGGTCCTTTTTTTTCTTTTTTTATCTTGTTCAGTTTTCTCACAGTTCGAATTTTACATTCACACTTTTAATGAAACCTATGAAATAAAATTATAGATCGTTTTGTGTCGTTCTATGGAAGATTGGCTGCGTTTCTCAGTTTGTTATTGGCATACATTCCGAGCAAATGGTAAGCTACTGATTATAATGACAACTTTTTTGGAATTGGTATCATTACTGGAGCTGGTCGCACGACTAAGCCAATCATTTTCTGTCCAACCCTGTTAGGTGGCGACCAGTTTGGTCTTCCTACCATGACTCGCCCGTGGGAGGATGGAACCGATTCACTTAAGAATGCCAAAGTGCGGTTGGAAGTGGCTTTCGAATTTTTTCACAAGCTGGGAGTGAAATTCTGGACTTTTCATGACCGGTACGATTTTCGCGCATGCACACGGTTAATTAAACTCGCTTGTGGTGTTTAATCTGTGTTTTTCATTCCTCTAGAGACATCTCACCGGAAGGAAAGACTCTCGAAGAGACGAACAAGAATTTGGATGAACTCGTTGATTTGGCTTTGCAGCTCCAGGCCAAATACGACATTCAGCCGTTGTGGGCCACCTGCAACCTTTTTTCAAATCCAAGGTTGTTCCATTAGCCTATATTATAGTAAGGCAAAATAAAATATAGTTTCAATGCCTGTAAATTAATTTAAAGTTGAATTTTCGATTTGTCAAACGAACGTGTCTTTTGACAGATACATGAATGGCGCGTTCACAAACCCAGATGCGACTATTGCAGCGTATGCTGCTGCCCAGGTGAAAAAGGGCCTGGAAATTGCCAAACGTTTGGGAGCGCACAATTTCGGTAGGCTACATTTCAAATGTAATATTTTTTTTGCGGCCTCGAATCGTAATGTCTGGTATTCATTTAAATAAATTTTTTCCAGTTTTTTGGGGTGGCCGCGAAGGATACCAGACGTTGCTCAACACAGATTTGAAAATCGAACTGAATAATATGGCAAATGCACTAAAGATGGCTGTAGGTTAGTGTACACTACTATGACATGGTAACACAATGATCCAATTTGCAAAAATCATTAGGGGATTATCATTTTCAGCCTACAAGGAAAAGATTGGATTCAAGGGGCAGTTGTTGTTGGAACCCAAGCCTAAAGAACCGATGCGACATCAATACGACTCTGGTAAATTGGATGACTTTCAATTCGATTATCAGTTTAACTTTTCGGCGATAAAGCAAATTGGTTTGCCAAACATTTAACTCTTGTGTATGTGTATGTTAAAATAGATGCAATGACGTGCATTGGATTTTTGAAGCATTATGGATTGGATAAACATTTCAAGGTATTGACTTAATTTTAATGAGGTTTTTTTAATTAAAAAGGAAAGACTACTAAAAAATTTTGTGAATGTCATTTAAAGATTAACTTACCGGGGTATTCATTCAATTGTTTCTGTGAAAAAGGCACCGGGTGTTTTGAGGAAATTCTATAGAGTAGTGAAATGGTTATATTTAAAAATATGTTTTATTTCAGCTTAACATTGAGCCAAACCACACCATGCTTGCTGGGCATGGCTACGAGCACGATATCGTAGTTTCATCCGTGTAAGTGCAATAAATAAAATCATTTTGTCAGTGTTTGGAATAGAAATTGCACGCAATGGCAAATGGCACATTACTGTTTATATTTAAAGAATTTTTAAACAATCTGAAATAGATTTGGCATGCTGGGATCAGTCGATGCAAACACCGGTTCACCAGATTTGGGCTGGGACACCGATCAGTTTCCAATGGATATTCGAAGCACCACAATGGTCATGAAGGTACGTTGTGTTTTGCGGCGGAAAATATATTGTACACTAGATGTTTAACATAGAAAATTCTGATCAGTCGTTTCTCCTGTACCATTAGGCGATTGTCGATCAAGGAGGTTTGCAACCGGGCGGTTTGAATTTTGATGCCAAAGTTCGGCGTGAGTCAACCGCTGTCGAGGATTTGTTCATCTCCCATATTGGTGTGTTTTTAATCATTCGAGTTGTTGCTAGAATTTGATTTCACTTTTTAAAGAATAATACTGTTTTAAGTTTGATACAGTATCATTCGGTTGTTTTTACCCTATAATTTTCGAAGGATAAAGTTTTTGTGTCTCAATTTCTAGCTGCCGTTTTTGAGCAGTTTTTGCCAGCATTCTCCCTCACTTTTTGTTATTACATCCACCGGCTTCCGTCTTAATTGTTTGATTTAGTTTTACTATTAGAATTTGTAATCTGAACGCTCAGCTACAGTCGATAGCAATCACTGTTTTTCGTGTTCAAAACTTGTTTGTTCCAAAACATACAGGCTCACGATTTTTTCCCGAAAATAAATGTTGATTATTTGTGTTAATTTCAGGTGCGATGGATGCGTTTGCCCGCGGACTTCGTAACGCTGCTAAAATTATTCAGGAGGGCGTCCTCTCCGGTTTTGTCAAGGTACGCGCTGTTCGTCTAATGTTCCGGTCTGGGCAAGATCCGGTCTGGGTGCATTACTATTGGGGGATATAGTGGAGCCGCAGAGCCGGTGTTAATTAAATTTATCCTCTTCATCAGAATCGATATGCCAGCTTCGAATCTGGAATCGGGCAAAAGATTTCAGCTGGACAGAGCACTCTGGAAGAATGCGAGGTCAGTAATGCATGACAAATTTGTGCAATTATTTGATAGATTGAAAAAATAGATGATGTACCCTTGCAATAGTGCTGAAGCACTCCACTAAAGAAAATCCATTTGTTGAAGTATTAAGTCTGGCGAATAGTTTTTTGTTGACGCGTCGCAAATTAGTTTTTGAAGGTTCAGCATCATGGCGCAAATTGTCAAATTTTTCGTCCACGCGTTTTGAAGTTGTTTACATCGCATAAATTCGGCGCGTAACCATTTGCCCATGTACTGCAATTTGGAAATGTAAGTCACGGATTTGGCCCCTGGTTGCCCCCCGCGCGCCATTCAACCAGTTGACATTGAAAGCTTTCTTCTAGTTTTGTACTTATTATTCCGTAGCCTGCTCAGTTTCCAAACTGGCGATTGTTTGCCCTACTGTGGGCTCAATATCACATTGGGGCATTCGAATGGGACAACACATGATGTGAATTTAAATTATGTGGGGGCGCTATGGCTTCTCACAAATTTGTACATAGGAGTAGCCGAACCACGAAATATGTTTTGGCCAACTTGGAAAAAACAAACCCCGTTTCTAGGGTCTAGGAATTAAATGCTAAACTGGTCTGCGAGTGGTCGCGGCAGGAGATAAGAGAGGGGATGGACCATGGCGCGATTAAGTCACGTAGATAACAATTAAATCGTGACCACTATTTTTGTAGTCTTGCTATCCTAGATGCAAGCTGGGATAGGCTGCCGCAATTTCTGCGCACTAAATATATTTTTTAGCCGGGTTTAGTAGCAGCAATGTTGGGAAGCCGAAGTCAGATAAGAACTGTGGTTACGATAGAAATTCCTTGCACCAAACGACGGCAGTTAATATTATATGGATAGGGCGTAACGCTTAATTTTTTTGCGATAAAAAAAACAAATTTAGGGATCGTCGAACTCTTTCATATTCCGGTTTCAAAGTTAATGTTGCATTTTTTTTTAAAAACCTGAAAACTATTTTGGGCGCGATGTAAAAGGTTGATGGTATTGATAAAGGTATTGGTGGTGTCAATGTTTTTTCGGCGTGAGTGTCGCACAGCCTGCCTGCCATCAGCACCATTCACTGTCAATATTTTTGCATGACTGACTGCGCACGCAGTATCTGATCGCGAGTTGCTCATCCGAGTAGCTCGTACAAACTAGGAACAAGAAACGCGCCGCCAGTCTTTTTAAAAAGGACCAGTCGTAATCTCACAGCAATTAACCGGCTCCACCATACTATTTAATTATCGGTTAATTCTTTACCGTGTAGAACCAGTTGTGTGCCAAAGCTCAATTTTCTTCCCAATTAAATTGATGCGTCGATCGTTCGCTATGATGCGGCGTTTTGTCTATGCGCGCGCACCCAAAGTAATATATATTTAATTATTTTTATTCCCCACCCTTTTCTCCTGTCTATCCAAAGACGTTTATCGCCAAGAATGGGGAACCGGCGTCGTTGTCATCGGGCAAGCAGGAGCATTTGGAGTCGGTGTTCAACTATTATTTGTGAGCTAATTGCTAAACGAACGAAACGCTGCAAACGCGATAAAATCGTGCTCTTCGTTTTTGTTAAAGTAATTTGTAAGCCGTGTGCTGTCTGAATTGCGGGTCTTTATGATCAAATAAATGAAAGTTCTGTATTTGTCGATTTTGTTGTCGGCTAAACGCTAACTTGACTTCAGTCGCCTTAAGTTTTGCTGAATTTTCACGCGTTCTGGAATAATGAGTCCAACAATATGATTTGGGTAATTTTTATTTCTAAAATAATACGACGCTGCCTTCATCTCAAAAGGTATGACACAAATGTGAAAAAATGTTAAATTTATATTTTAGTTTGCAAATAGATATCAATTTATATCAATGTTATTACTTTGTTTCGTTTTTTAGTAGCATTTTCTTAAAATTGTGCACAAAATCTAATTTGTACTTTCAAAGTTGTTTAGTAAAGCCGTGGGACCCGTGCCTGTACGATGTCAGGTACACGTTAAAGATCCCTACCTGGGTAGCTTATACTAAGC
>JAQGBY010001462.1:0-29202 GCA_034698785.1 Mycogona germanica | reverse complement strand
TACAACTGGTCGTTCGACCCCCGCCATAGGCCCCTCTATTGGGGGCTGCTTGTGGGTACATATTGTAATTTGTAATTAGTGTCATCGCGATTTTGTTATTCCTTTTAGTCCAATGTAAATCAGTGTGGAATGTACATATGAATACAAGCTGTGGAACAAACAAGGTCATACAATGTTCCAGCTGCTTAGCGGAATTGGCTCAGCTCGGGACACAACAAGCGGGTCAATGTGACTATGCGAGTGGTAGGAGCATCAGTTGGCATCATATCAAATAGGGTAAGGAGTTGAATGATATGACCAACTTGGCACCGGATCCGAGAATTAAAGAGTATATTTTTTGCAACACTGGATTGACTTTGAATAGCGTCCAAATTTCTGAGTATCGTCGAGGCAATTTGAGATGAACCGTGAAGATCAGTTGCACTTATATATACGTAAGTTTATTTTTCAAATCAAATATCAGCTCACGTTAATATGAAAATTAAATGGAAACAAAATAAATATTGTACATTCTTTTTACAATTCAAAACAATCAACAACATCTGCTGTATTATCTCAATAATTTGTGTATAAATTGTGAAGAGAGGGAAAGAATCACACTATTACTGCGATCGGTGATAGCCTTAAGAAATATTTAAACAACGATGGGATGTATCTAGTTTTGAAAACGCATCCGCGCTTATATGAAATGAGACAAAATTAGATGAGCGGTCTGATCAAATCTGGTTTTCCAATTTTTAATTTCTTGAAAATAACTGCGAGCATCGGATCCTCCTACTTGTACGAAAATGACGGCGATTATTATTATGACCAAATTTGTCATTAGGTCTTTAAAGTAGTGAGTCGAACTTCAATAACACGCTACAGCAAGCAGTTTGAAAATAAATAAAGAGGGGCCAACTCTTCATAATGGATAAGCACACTAGTCTTCCCTGGGCCGGTTGGCTTGTCGGGACTGGCGCCACCTGGCGATAGGACTGCCTATATGCGAAAGAATAAGTCGCCAATTACTCGGAGAAGACGCCAAACGACCAAAGCTGCTCCAGTCATGAATTAAACACAATCCATAATAGTCTCACCAGATCCATGAGAGAAAGCTGGCTACACCTTCGAAAAACTGACACAAATTTGTCAGAATGCCAAACGAGAAAGCGTTTGTCAAGCGGTTACCTTTCTAATACTTTCGCGTTTGTGTGCAATTCAGTCAAATATTCGGACCACTTTTCGACAAAAGTATCGTCAATTTCTCTCATCGTGTGTTCTGGCCTTTGCGCAAGTCGGAATCCAAAAGCGCGTATTGGTGGAGCTGATAACTTATTATTTTTTTTGTTCCCTAATCAACTGTAGTCAACCGCACTATCAAGCGAACGAAAATCATCAGGACACACGAAATCAAAGGAGAAGGCTTTTCAATTATTTATAAGAAGCCCATTAGCTAAACCTTTTGGAAAATATTAATAGTGTTTTGAAAAATCTAGATTTGACAAATTTGCCAATGTGTATTCCTTACACTACAAATTGGCAAAAGCAGGCAACAATGCACATTACATGTTCCCCACCAAAAGACCACACTGAATCGCTATTTCGACCAGCACGCCTATCGCAAACGGCAAGAAATAGAAAGCGATGCACTTACTTTGACGCAGGTGGTTGAACGAGGCCAGCATCCGGATCATGAAGGAGGCTGGCACGGTGATGGTGTCTCGGGTCTCCTCCAGCATCACTTGATTGCGACTGGTGAGCTGACAACAGGAATGAAAGTATTGCAAAATTAATATCAACGAAGATGGTCATTTTATTTTATAATGTTCACCTTTCTAGGACCGGAACGAGCTCTGGTTCGTTTTATAAACAAATTCAATGGCAATTACGTACCTGTGATAAATGGATGCGGTCCAGAAATTTAAGTGAACTTGGCAAAACATGGAATTGAAATTATCTTTAGAACTCACTTCTGCCGCTCGGGCTGCATCAAAGTTTGGATGCTCGCCAACGGGGCCCCACAATTTGACGTCATAATCGATTCCGCTAGTAGCCAACACTAAAAAACCCAGAAAGAAATAGAGCAATGTTGAAGTAGTTAGGATGTGAATGATTAAGAGTAACAATGTAACTACCTAGGATATTTAATATTTGAAAATTTTACCCTGAATTTCATTGTCAGCACGATTATAAAAACCCTGCAACCAAATAGCATGCTTTTAGGCCATCTGCAGTAGTCTGCGTTCGGTCGACAGAAACACCACCTACCCGGATCAAAAGGATGAGGCTGCACGCAATTCACCACACGCCGATCCGCCTCCAGAATCATGACTAATTCGGCTGTATGTCGGTTCCAGATGAACACGTGACCGCAGTCCGATCCGCTCATAACGTAATCAGATCCCCAGAAATTGGCCTCCTTGATCTTACGTCACGTGGAAAACAAACACAAATTTAATTTTAAATTTTGTTTTCCCATCGTTTTTTAATTGGTGGGGAGAACTAATATAGGAACAAGATAAGGACATGGGTTACATCGCGAATTTTAATAAATTAATTTCTAAAATTTAGATAAACAGTAATTTGGCGGTTAATTTTATTTGCAACCAGAAAAATTAACCAGCTTCGCTTGAAAGTCACCGTCATGTCGGCGATATGTTTTTTAAATATTCAAAAAACCCGTTCCTCACGTGCCATAGCAATGACGTAACACTGGTTTTTGGTTTATTTTATACAGAGTAGCTTTACCAAACTCTTCACAATTAAATATCTTAATCTGTTTAAAACACAAAAGCATTTTATTCCGAAATCGTTAAATAGCTGTCTCGGGTATTGAACGATTTACAGATAGTAAATATGGAAATATGGCACGTGATAGTGACGGCGCCATTTTACGCCATATTTAAATTTTCTGGCGAAGGGTTGTATTTTAAGAAAATTTAAGTATGTGATTCGTCAAGAAATACGCAAAATTGAGATCCGAAATAACTTGTGCTCGACTACAAATTTGAGGAACCCACTACAGCTCAAATTTTATTCAATTTCGTGAAGCCGTTCGTAACTAAACGTGGAAAGACAGTTGACTTAGGATTACATACTCAAATTGAAATTAATCAATTTTAATACACCCGTTTTTCGTCATAATTTCAATTCATGAAATAAAATTAAAACAATTTTTCTAGACAAACCATGGTGCGTGCATTTCTGTGCCCGGTGTATTTTTGTCGAAGGACGGGTTGTGGCAGTCCCCGGATAAACGCCTCCTCCAAATCTTCGACTGTCCGCTCCTGCTCATTTTCACTAACCAATTGCACGAATAAAAAGACTAAATTGAAGAGTAATAATATCCTGTTCGACTCGCGTCTGTGAGTGCACACCAACTAAAAACATCAATTCTGGAAATATCAACATTGGTATAAATGAAACTCACGGAGACTCTTTAGCAGCTAAAGAGTGAAACTGGTGCGCTCGATTGGTCTTGAGTGAGCGTCGCCTCCTCTCGGCAAACACACCACGCGTGCCACCAGTCAGGCGCTCCTCTCGTTCGTCATCAGCGTCGTCTGACGCCGCCGCCTCTCCGTCAGACACCGTTTCCGGTACAACAGCCGAGGAGGAACCTGCTTGGCGTGGAAGACAAACAGGGCTGTGTTAAAAACATTGTAATTTAAGTAATCATGGAATTGATCCCCTCTGTCAAATACCACCAGTGATTGAATGCAGAGTGTATACAGCAACGCTAGTGCATTCGCTATTTTTTAAAAATATTCCATGTAGACACAAGACATTGGAGCTAGCTCTTACATTCGCCAGAGTTATTAACGCTTCCTCTCTGAGTGTCGTCCAGCAACGGATGTCCAGCATGTCGTTCTCCAGATGCCTCAGTAGACGCCACACCTGCATCTGGTTCTGATTCTGACCCTGACGTCACCAGATCCATACTCACAGGAGTAGTTCTGAAAAGACGTGCGTGTCCATCAAGCTTCAATCAATTTAAATCGCCGGGTCAGACAACGCCAACGTACCACATCGCAATCAGACTGATCCACCAACCTGATTGCATTTTTGCCATTGGGAGTTTCCAGACTGGGTGAGCCATTGCCAACGCCGCTGTCGGAGGTGTTAGCGGTGGCGGCAGCGTCGGATGGTGACTCACGTTGGCATGACGCGGCGCGCAGCGGAAGTTCCAACCGAAAGTCCAGCGAGTCGGGCGAATTCAAGAGCGAGCTGAACATGGCGTCTCTGTCATCCGATTCGTCCATATCTGAGCTGTCAAGCGATGGAAGGTCGACGTGTAACGTGACCGGGAAAGCCGGTAAGTTTAACCTCGGAGCGGCGTGACCGTTGGACGACTCTGCCTGATCGGTGGCGTCCGCTTGGCTCGATGATCCGGCCACGTCGTTGTTGTTATCGTTGTCGTTACCTTCAGTCTGGGAGTGGTATCCATCTGGTTCGTGGTTACCGACGTTGTCAAATGAGTCGGGAGAGGGAGTTGAGGGTGGCGGATCGAGTGGGGTACGTGGGGTGGCGTTCGACATGCCGATGAGTCGTCCTGCTAGTGCCTGGCTGGCCTGCTCCGGTTGCTCATTAAGCATACGGGTAAGAACGGTGGAAACGTGCTGCATGAGATGTGCGTGGAAGGACAAACGCATCTGGCCATCGTCTGTAATGACCAGTAAATGGATTATCAATGTTAATCGGCCAAAAAAAACTTATTCTTTTTAGAAATCTTGGATTTACACGCCATGATTAATTGTTTAAGCGTGGTCTTGAGAAATGGTTAAACCTCTGAGCTCGCGCTCCACATTGGGTCTGGCGTGGGGTCCTGTGTCTGACCAGTCACCCCGCAGCCGCAACCGCTTCATCGGTGGCGCCAGAGTGCTTTTCTTCTCGTAGGAAGGCAAAGAATCTGCGCTGCTGCTGCCCGGAGTGCCGAAAACGGCTCGCAATTTCGGTTCGCTTCCATTGTGAAAAGACTGCCAAATAAAAAAATTTCATTTTCTTCCAAGTGTATTGAATATGACAACAGGATCCTGAAACCTTACTTGATTGTTGAACACTATGTGGCACGCAGTGGATCAAAATTCAGTGGTTAACTTAATTATGAGAGTCCGCGCCGGTAATCGAACCCTGGACCGTCACACCATCAAGTCCATTTCTCAACCAACTGCGTTGTAGCGGGTCGTGATTTACCATTCCCTCATAACCCATACAGAATACATGTTAGAAATAAACTGGTATTTGTGATTGCGGTTGTACCTTAATGTCAAAAAGGAAGAGATTCTCGGACGAGTAGCTGACCAGCACCTCCCTGCAGTCTGCGCTGTAGGTCAGCGAGGTTATCCTATATGATTTTCCGTCAAAGGCCGGCACGCTGAATTTGGAGACGAGACCCTCGTAGCTTCTGTCATTGTAGTTGTCGGTGGCCTTGGTGCCCAGCATGCGACGATCGTAGATGCCCACTGAGCTGTCGCAGCAGCCGATAGCGAACTGGTAAGGGTACACCTGATCCACAGCCAGCGCAGTCACAGACTTTGAGTAGCTCAACAGCACGTCCTGTTAGGGGTGAGGGGGGATTAGCGTCGCGGTAATGATGACAAAATTATTGAGCCGCACAACTTGGTTAAACACAACATTTATAAATATTTCTAAATTTCTTTTTAGAACTAAAAATATTTCTGAAAATACTTATTTTCTCCAAATGTATTACCGATTCTCAGACTTGCAATGTGAATGACCCATAATGTGAATTCATACTAAATTTGTTGTTCAATTGTAACGTGGTTTATTCGTGATTGCAACTATCGTTTTTGCTCGACGAGAACACAAAAACATCGCCACCTCTCTGCAATTCTCCACTGAGCAGCTGTTCTTCATGCGCAAATCAAACCATCTGACTGTGCCATCTTCGCCACAAGACATGAATGAACTGGGCTCGTTCGGGATCGTCACCACCTATAAGTGAAGCGCAAGGAACGGCATCGAATCATTCCACCATCATGCAAAAAATAAAGAATTTAAAAACTAATAACAAGAAAAACAATGACGCCAATAACGCAATTCGGAATCTTAGCGTTAATAGTAGATAGCAATAAACATCACTTTGTATGTAGTTCCATGATGACAATTGAAGCTGTTCCTGGCTCGAACTTCGGGCCGATCAAGATCTGTATATATGATTAATCCATCGCCAGAACAAGATACTATCTACAAAAAACATTAACAAACGGTAGATAAGGTAAGGTTATGCGTTTAATAAATGTTCAATAAATGTTCTGCTCAAAACTAACATTGTATCCAAATTTACCTTTCTATTTTCACAGTTGGGAAGGAATTTGGCGGAAAAAATGTTGGCTCGATGAGCGGTTTCTAAATTGACCAATGTCTGTTTTTATGTAAAACAAAAAATACATTAAGCTTGGAAAAAATGGCGACATATTATTTTTAATTAAATATTTTGTATCAAAAGTTACTTTGAAAGTTGAGGCATTGGTAATGCATAGATGCTGATCGTCAGAGCCGGACAACAAAACGTCTCCAGATTCACTCCAGCTTACTGTATTTACCTTTTGTTAGAGAAACGTCAAATGAATATAGATGTCAAAATCAGGAAAAATAAAGGAAAGAAAAGTCAAGGCATTTACAGGCAGGAAATCCGTTATCTCATTTGTACCATTCACACATGGGTGCAGGAACCAAATCAAGACTAAGGTACGGTCAGTAAACTTACACATCCCTGATGAACGGCAAGTCGCTGAAACACCTCCAAACTTTGGACATAATCCAAGCTATCTGAGACAAAAAACGATAAACAAGATATGAGACAACGATATCGACTTGCAAACAGCACGAATTAAAAACGGCCAATGGTTCATAGGTTTATATACCAAAATCGGAAATGTTATCTTGGGTGAATTGTATCATTTGATGTAATTCCATCAGAAGAGCGGGGAGGTTTTAGTTTTCTATTATAAAAAGGTCACTGAATAAGCTGTCCTTGCTACAAATTAAATACTTTTTTTGGAGAAGTCCCTTCGATTGTGGATTTTATTTCATGGGCTTCGTCAACGCTATGTAGCCCAAGACTACAAACAACAGGGGTTTTTAAGATGATAAATCAACGGTGAACCCCCTTAACAAACATTTATCTACAGACAACAGAACTGTGTGGTGAGATGACAAATGGAACTGTCAAATTCAACCATTCCAAACACATCCCCCACTTGACCAACTCGTAAATAGATAAGACTAGGCCTAAGACGCAGGGATATTTTTGGGCCCTAGGTACCTTTGGTGCATTTGAAGAGGTCGTAACGACGATCATGTTGCTGGTAGGGACCATAATAAAGATTTCGAAACACGCTCGGATACTTCGGCATGATTCCCTACGAATACTGACTGGGCGAGAAACAAATATGTCACAATTCTTTCAGCAAACAGAATATTATGAAAGGTGCCCCATTTTTGTTATTTTTTCACTCTCGACTAAAATAGTGTCGTCGGCTCACCGGCTGATCGACCGGTGCTGCCGTCTGGTGGATGTCAAGGTCTCAGAAAGGTCAAGCAAAAAATCCGCCAAACTCAAATGCTTCTTCCACAAACACCTTCACATAAACCTTTTAACCAATTCCAACTAAATTATAAATGGAAAAGTTTAAAAACAAAAAAATAATTACTCTGTTCAGGAAAAAAGAGCCAAGCAAAAATTTATAAATAATTTATTTAAATCTCAAAAATTGTACAACAAATTTACACAATTCATAACTCAACACGTAAAATTTTGCATTCTGCATTATATTTAAATGTAAATTTCAAGTTCATAAGAATGTTGACAAGATAGTATAGTAGTGAGAAGATTCACCTTTGGATGACATCGATCTGGATTAAAAATAGACTCAAAAATTTCAACTGTGGATCCGACTACGGTTTTGTGAGATCGTACGATGCTCGTTGAATTAAAAATGACAAATTTACTAGTAATAAAAGCGGAACTGTACACTAAAATCAATGGGAGGAAAAACCATTTGTGTTCATGAACCGAAATGGCAAAATTTGCTCTACAAAATAGCTATTTGAAGAGATTAAAACCGAGTGACAAACAGGCCAATATCACAGCGAATAAATACACCAATACAGAGTATAATTAGCGAAATATTTTCATCAGATTGATATTGGGGTACTTCGGATGCAAAGAAAATTCCATAACTTGGGATGAACTTGAAACGATATACTCGAGTATAAATGTATATATATATATATGTAGAGAGAGAGCGCGCGCGCGACAGCAAGAGAGCTCTAAATCGGCTATGGACACGCACACTAATTTATTAACACTACCCACTCGTCTATTTGGCAAAGAAAAATCAAATATTTTTGGGCACTGACGCATTTCAGATATATTATAAGATATTCATTCTCAGATAATCGTCACCCTGTACGGTAGACTTTTTTAACTTAAGAAAAAAAAACTATCTAAAAATGTTTATCTTCATGCTTAGCGACAATCGGTGCGGCAAATATTCATTTGAAAAAATATCAGACATCCGACACCAAAATGATTTCGAACATTGCAATTCAAGTATAAGTGACAAAAGTGAAGTGTCCAAACGTGCCAGGATGGGACTAGACAAAACAAGATTCTCAAACCGTACGCATACGACCGAAATTAGTCAAAAACCCATGCACAATTTAAATAATAGTAATAAATATCCCGGAATAGCACAACCTCATTTGGCATCACTAGGTTGAAATTAAGTTGTGCGACTAATAAAACCTGAACGTACGACTGGCCAAATCAAGTGGAAGAACCAATCAGTTTGTTCGCTAGACCAACGTTTGGCCACAAACTATCACGTATTTAGATCGAAAAAAAAGCACTATCGAAGTCGAATGGAATGTAAGCGCGACCACTGCATCCATGAAAATGGAGTAGAACGAACCATTTTCTCAATTATGATAGGTTACCATGCCCAGGTCGATCAACGACTCGAAAAAACATGAAAATATAGAACAGTGCTAACATTAAACATTTAATAGCCATTCCGCATCAAAGAGTAACGTCGAGCGCGCTTGATCAGCAGCAACCGACAGAACCACAGACTAGATAGTCAAGACAGTCCTCGACAATTATGCTAATCGGAAAAAATGGTGACCGTTAAAAAAAAATGTCAAGAGTCTAAACCTAACGCATACCAAGCTACGACCAATGCCAGACAAAGCCAAAATATAGGCTATGAAATTAAAAAATCACGAACAAAACGTGCACCAGCATAAAACTGTTCTTTGTATCATGCCAAATCTTAATTTACGTCTGCTTCTCGCTCAAAAATGTCACCAGGCATTGAACAAAGCCTCAACGGGGCTTCTTGCGTGTAAATATTGTAACAAGCAATTTTTGTTTACAATAAAACTACTTATTTTAATGTGCTGCTTTCCGAATAATAAACCCGTGACTTGATGTTGCACACAACAACTGTGATGTAAAAGTTTTACACGGCGATTTTTGTAACCCATATCAGTGCACACACAATTATATATTATCGTGCTAAGGTACTCGTGAACACCTCATACTCTCACCTCAAATAGGATAGATCAAAGCAGAACCACTCGGCAAAACAAATGATTTTCTTTTTACATTGTATCGGTTTGCTGACAAATCGATATGCAGTTCCAATTAATAAATGACAATGAAAACTAAATTCGAATTTGCAATCAAAGAACTTGAACAATTCGTCGTGAGCAATTAATAAATTATTTGTCAAGTGTTTATGAGCACACAAATAAATGTTGATTATTATCAAAGATGGACATTGTTCTTCAGTAGAGATTTCTCATCAGTCTCTGCAACCCAGTTTAAATTATTTGTCGTTTCTTTATTTAAAGTGGCTCTGCTCGATAAAAAATCCACTAAAATTCAAACGGGTGAAGAGGGTAAGGGTTCCAGGAAATCGTGGTCGATTAGGCGTTCAATGTAGGCGTCCGAGTCTCCGCCGCTGCCAGTAAAGCTTGCTGCCGATGCCCGACACTCTGTCGACGAGTTGGGTGGAGAGTTGGCTTCATCTGTCTGCAGGGCGCCGTTCAGGTTGGCCACCGCTTCGAAGAAGGGCTGCAGGTCGTCGATGGTACGGATTTGCTGAGAGGTCAGCAGTGGGCGGCCGGGCCATTGAACCAATTTCACGCACGACGGATCCTGTAATGCCGATGACGGAGTTTAGAAATTGCAATTGGCAACTGACTGGCAAGTATACAATTAAAAGAGAATACTTGATTTGTGCGACGCTTACTTTTCTGGCCATGAGCCTGGCGAGACGAACGACATGCGGAGTGAAATCGGCGATGCCCCTCCGGTCGCCACCTCCCTCCCGTCTCTTGGGACTGTTGTCTAAGCTCTCATCCAGGTGTTGCTCACCCACGAACGCCCAACGGTACCTAACCACAAGCACACGATCAATGAAATAGTGGCAACACACAGAAACTGATCCACTTACAAACGAAAGTTATTCAATGTGGTTCAAACGTTGCTGGTCAGCGAGACTCACATTTGAAACTGGGGTAGGCGATCGGCCGGCAAACACAGGGCCAGATCCAGCAGTTTGCACACGGCCAGATAGAGTTGTAGCCATGCCGGATGGCTGTGAGCGTTGAGACCGTTACTGGAACTGAGCACCCAGGACGAGTCCAGCGAGGACATGCGCCTAAGATGCAGACTGAGTCACGGTTGAGCGTAAAATTACAAACGTGCATGGGCATGCCTCATTGCATACAGGTGGGAGGTAGTGGCATGAATGGCATTCGGGATGAGGACAGGGACAATAATGGGTACAAAACATAAATCAATGGAGTACAGTGCAGGTGAAATGCGGTTTTCGGAGAGCAGGTGCTACCCATCCGATTTCCCTCAGGATATTTTCGAAAGCTTTGGACTATGTTTAGACGACTTAATTTCTTAATTTCTGTTCCAATCTCACGACATCGGCGCAACCCATAACATAATTCCAAGTCGGATTTTTGTCAAGTTGCCTCACACTTGAAAACTGGAACAAATTTGCACACGAATAACTATGTGAAGAGTTGTGCAAGTTTCCGCAGCTTTGTTTCTGTTCCAAAGTGTGTGGTTACAAACTACTACGCAAAAAGCATGTTTGAAAGCACTTCATTAAAAAACGTTTTCGAACGTGCGTAAATGTGTATATAATAACATCATTCGATAACATAAAAAACGTCAACTATTTTTTTTCTTCCAATCAACTGTAGTCAACGCACTACAGGAGTTACGTCCTCCTCATGGTGCTTAGGCACTGTGCGAGTAGGAACGACCAGTACCTCGGAATCGAAATTTTCGAGAGCCCGCGCCGGGAATCGAACCCGGAACCGCCGAAACCACAGTCAGTCGCTAAACCAACTGGGCTACGACGAGTCGTACTATACTCTACTCTCGTAAAGCACGTGAAATAAGTGTCTGGTGCTGCATGATGCAGTGCTGCATGATGCAGTGCTGCATGATGCAGTGCTGCATTGAATTAAAAGATTCTCGCAAAAAAATTCGATAATCTAGTGTAAGCAATTGCCAGTCATAAAAATCGACCCCCATAGACAAGAGAAAATCCACCACCATAGTACCCGAAGACAGAAATAGATAGATAGCACGAGTCAACAGCTAAGAAAGCTGGAGTTGTGAATATACCTGGAAGATCTGCTTCCCCGGATCCATCAAAAAGCATGTGTGTTTATTAACGGATGACGAAATTATTACAGACATACATGAAATAAAAAATCACAGCATGGGAAAATGATGAGATCATGTTATTTCACAACAATGTTATTAAGGGACGAAAAATAAGAGATAAAAGAAAATTCCCGAGAACCCGGTTAGTGCTGTGTGAACCTAACACCGGTGCAATTAATGACTTGGCAGTGCTAGATTAGGTGATAGTGAGGATAATTATGTATACACGATTCGTAATTTGAGTTCAACAGGTTTCACATTTTCTTCAATGAACCGAAATAATTTCAAATCTCACTACTTGACTGGCTTTACTTTGAAAAAGAATAAAAGTATAAACTAATTCCGGAACATAGCCGATAGAAAGACAAACTGAGTGATCGATTCCTGATAATTAATAATTGTGAAAAATATTGAATTTCGAAGAATCTTTAGAAAAAGTTTTGGAAAATCAAGATTGAAACGAGTGCTCCGAATACCAATGAGAACGAGTGTAACACAATAGTGCACGACGAGGATTTGCAACAGGAACAATTACGTTAATTTAAAGGTAACCGCAACAGAAATGACCCGATAACACCATATTAATAAATGCTCACCTGAATTCTTCGGTGTTTCGGCACAGTTCTTGTTCGATTTGAAGAAACACAGTAACCTGGTTAAGAGAGGAAATGAAAATGCAGTTTTTTTAAAAAAGTTTTTCTGTACCACTATTGGTGCTTAGGCACTATGCGAGGGCGCATTTTCACCAGTACCCCGGGATCGAATAATCGAGACGCCGCGCCAGGAATCGAACCCGGGACCACCGAGCCACAGTCAGTTGCAATACCGATTTGACTACGAGTCGAGTCGAGCCAAACCAACTTCTGAACGGCCACAGGTGACAGATTAAGCATCGGTCCACTCCTTTTCCAAATCCTCTGTTAGGAAACTCGTTCGTTAAGAAGACATTTGGCTTCATAATTTGTTGTTATGTCGCATTTTTATCTTAGGTAAACAGCATTTTTGCAGCAGAGTTGAGCAAACGCGCTGCACAGTTGCGAATTTTGTAAGTAATCGGCAATCAACAAGCGCGCAACTTTTTTTTTTTTTTTAATTCACTGAAGTGCTGACACAACAGGAAGATTCTATACCCCTCTCCGTGCTTAGGCACTATGTGAGAGGCACATTTTCACCAGTACCCCGAGCCAAAGCCCGCGCCGGGAATCGAACCCGGGACCGCCGAACCAAAGTACACATAGTCTCACATACTGCCTAAGCACTGCGAGGGGTACAGAATCTCCTGTTGTGATATACACTAGAGTGAATTAATAATAAAAAAATTAATAAGTACACAGATCCTCGCCTACCATTTCAGTGATGATGACTGGCCAGAGCGAAGTGATGTGCTGCGGTGACATACGCAGAAGCAGAACTCGAAAACAGAGGAAGACGTGGGTTTGCACTGAAGGCACTTGGGGTAATCGCATGCTCTCGGCCAGGCGTTCTGGCACACAAAACGAGAACAAAAATAGTCAATGTCCGAAAATGAAAGGATACGTCATGACAAAACTCAATGACAAAGTCTCAAAGACAAAACTCTCAATTGGACGCAAATAAAAAAAAACCAAATTATGGCCGCGTGATGTTACCTTGAATTTCTGGCATGAATGACTGGTACTGATCCATTTCGCTGCAAAATATGACAAAGGCCAATCGTTTGAGGAGCTGAGCACGCTGCTCGTACTCCTGCTCCTTGCTGCTGAATAGGTTGAGACCTCCTGACTGGGCCAGCGATACCCTAGCTGAAATCGGAGAAATTAACAAGTTAGAAAAAGCTTACAATTACAATATATACCCACAAGCAGTCCCGGATGGGGCCTATGGCGGGGGTCAAATGACCAGTTAAGAACAAAGGTGTGGTTGTCCTATCCTAACAGGCTCTTGACTTGAGACTCATTTAGGCCATTCCACTGTCGACACACTCTGGGGAAATAGGAGTTGAAGTAAACAACTTAAACTTAAAAAGTTAATAAAAGCTTGCGACATTTGCAAATTACATACGAATGTAGTGAAAGACTCTTAATTAAGAAATGTCCCATTGATCCAATGTATGCGGTAATATTTTTAGAACTTTTCATTATTTTTATTGAAAACTACTAAGGAAATAATAAATTTCTGACTGACAATTTCAAATTGCGACTGACTGTGGCTTGGCAGTCCCGGGTTCGATTCCCGACGCGGGCTCTCGATCCCGGGGTACTTGTGAAAATGTACCCCTCACATAGTGTCTAAGCACTAAGAGGGGTACAGAAAATCCTGTAGTGATATACACTACAGTGAATTTTAAAAAAAGACGAACCGAATGGCGTACTCGCTTTTTATAATACGCCACTCGGTTCGTCTTTTCATTCGATGCGGTCCCGAATCCACTATTTCTGATTATTATCACCCTGACGTCCAAAAAATCTTTCTCACTACTAACACATTACAATTATAAACATGCAAAGATTAATAATGAGAAGGATTTTGTTAGGACGTCTGTGTGATAGTAAATCTGTAATTGCGAAAAATATAGTTTCAAAAACTCTCGGTCTTTTCGAAACTATATTTTTCACAATTGCCAGTTCCAATTATATAGTAAAATATTATTATAAAAACGAGTTCGCCACTCGGTTCGTCTTTCATTCGGTGCTGTCCCGAATTCACGAAAAACTCAATTTCCGATGCAGCGATTAGTTGCATAGTTGCTTGGTTTGAGGAAAAAATGATTTGCTCACCCATGAGGTCGTTAAAGGTTGTCTTGTCATGTGTCATGAGGTTGTCGATGATAGTGCGCCACCAGCGCAGACAGCCAGACTCCATCTGGAAAAAGGTCAGATCCAGTAACAGATCGAAAGCGTCGCGACGCCACACCTTGAAATAAAAAATCACAATGAATTCGTTACAGAATGCAAGGAATCAAATTTAGAAAATTGATATTTAAATTGATCGCCTGACGTATGTACTTTTCTCGTGTACTGGTAGCCACTGAGACTAGCCAACAGCTGAGAGCACGCTCGATAACTTGGCACATTGTGCGGACAGTGGTTGCGCAGGTACGGTGTCACGTTATACATGAGACTTGAGAGCAGCGGCAACACTTTCTCTTTCTCGTCGCTCAAGTACACCACGTCCAGTAACGATGCCAGCAACTAAAGAACAAACAAAAATAACAAAGAGTTGCAGGAGACCAGACAGCACAATAACATTATTAAGCATTTCATTTAATGATGACCACGGCATGCGACTGTGCGTGAACCACTACAAGTACGACTCGTCGTAGCCCAGTCGGTATTGCGACTGACTGTGGCTCGGCGGTCCCGGGTTCGATTCTCGGTGCAGGCTCTCGATTATTCGATCCCGGGGTACTGGTGAAAATGTGCCCCTCGCATAGTGCCTAAGCACCAAAATGGGTACAGAAAATCCTGTAGTAATACAGTGAATTTAAAAAAAACCACATTCACAAACCCAGAGTGTAACCTATAATGGCCTCATTAAATTGTTCGAGATCAGAGCGAAAGAACTTTCAATGCTCCTCTTCCCATATGTCACATTTGTGGTACCGATCCTAGTGACCAATTTCAACACACTTATATGAACAATTTGTGATACTAGAGGAAATCGTGCATTCTGAGAAAGCAAATTCTGAGTAAAAAATATGAAGCAATGACGTACTCACCTCGGCCAATATAGACAGAGCTTGTACGCTGTAAATAGCTGTGCCGTTGATGGTTAAGTCTTTGCCACTCACCCGGTGATTTGGTCGGATCTCACCGTTCGACGAGTAAGCAAAGTTGGACTCTGAAGATCGAGCCACAAAACCAACGATTTGAAAAATGATTCACAATTGATTACGTCTCGAATCACAACAATGAACAATTGCAAAAGATTTTATTAAAACGCGCACACCAATAATAATCAATAATAACTCTTCTAATAATAATCATTTCAATTTACCGTTGGCTTCGGCGTCTATATCGTCTAAGTCGGTCTGTGGTCCGGGTTTGACGGCCAAATTGCGGCGCAGCCAGGTAGTCTGCTCTAGCGAAGCGGCGGCAACACTGCCACAAGCTTCGATCAACCTCTGCGTCAGATCCTTTGTAGGAAAGACATTTTAGAGAAAAAATAATTATTATAATAATGAAAGAGACTTTTAGTCAAATTGAATCAGGACATTTTTTTTTGTTCCCAATCAACTGTAGTCAACCGCACTACAGCACACAACCGCAATACTCAACGTCCCCTCATGGTGCTTAAGCACTATGCGACATGACATGAATTTAATTAAATGACTGTCAACGAAATCAGAACGTAAGTTAAAAATATCGATAAAAAATGAAAAAAAAGAAGTGTTATAACGAACCTGCAACTCTTTCTGCTCTTTTCGATCCTCGAGAGGTGGTGCCCGCTGAACGAACTCATTTAAAATTCTGTAAAAAAAAATGGAGTAAACAAATGAAAATTCAATTTAAATGATACGCGGACCAAACAAGCTGGGAACTAAATTGTTGTTCTCGATGTACGATTAAAATCTTCACGATCTACCAACAAATGTCCACGCTCGCTAGAAAGGTGAAAAATAAAGAGTGCTTAAACGTCTGGTGCGTTTTCTCGTGAGGCATTGCTAATTTCTACGCGAGACCGACACCTAACCTGCTGCACTACCTATCTACACGCTTAGGTGTAGCGACTACTACTCTGTACACGTCCCCCGTCTAAAAAAATTAGAAATTCGTTGAACATTTGAAATGGAGACACTTCTGGCGGTTGGACAGAAGATGTCTACTAAAACAATAAGGCATATGAAAACCGTTTTTCCACGGCTCTGTCCCGTGTTTCTACACTTATATAAGCACAAAGCTAGATAGTTTAGCGGCAAGATCCGAAAGGTACAGGAAAAAAACGACGAAAGGAATGATATCTGTAAGAACCTCGATGGCTGACCACGCTACACCGTCATAATCTCCGAAAAATAAATTTGAAGAAATTACGATTTAGATTGTCTACTTACTGGGCCACACGATCGTTTTCGATAGAATTAGAATCCCACTTCTATCTCATCAGGAGTGTTCGAAAGCGACGGTGCCAATGCGCATGGCCAAAAGAAAAATTGAAAAAATTAAACCGAAAGTGGAAGGTCGTAGCTCATGTGGTCAAGCAGCCGTAAAGCGCGTCCATTACTAGTTTCACGGGTAACAGAGGTGACCCTCATGTGCTATGACCTACCAGTCCCCCTTTCGGTTTAATTTTTTCAGTTTCTTTCGAATGAGACGTTTTCGATAGAATGAGGGATTCTATCGAAAACGTTCGTGTGGTCCAGTAAGTAGACGATCTAAATCGTAATTTCTTCAAATTTATTTTTCGGTGATTATGACGGTGTAGCGTGGTCAGCCATCGAGGTTCTTACAGATATCATTCCTTTCATCGTTTTATTCCTGTACCTTTCGGATCTTGCCGCTAAACTATCCAACTTCGTGTTTTTATTGAAATATATCCGAATCTGCTCGTGCTTCTGCACTTTTTATTTAAAGCACTCTATTTTGCACTACCTGGACAAGCCCTTACAGAAACTAGCACAGCACTCACCCCAGCAGCAAAAAGAGACCGGGAGGCGTAAAGCTGCTCATCTGTAGTCCGTCTTTGATAAGAGCCTGGAGAGAGGCCCAGGCCTCGATGAGGTGTGCACCCGGCGTGGCCTGCACGTAGGCGTAGAAGAACTGCAGCACTGTCACCTCCAGTGACACCTTGCCCTTGGACTTAGTGCCGGAGACCAGTGGCGATTTAACCAGCTGCCGCACCAACTGAATGAGCGTCTCGATCGGCATGGTCTTGATGGCGCGAACCAACTCAACCACCAGCACCTGCTCTTCTGTCCAGGAAGGAATGACGTGCTTGGACGGCACCCGGCGTTTGTCATTCCAGGCGATAGCAATAGCAGATAGAAAGTTGGTGCCGTGGTGATGCGAGATGGGACTCAGCATCTCTAGGATCAGCTGCTGAATCACCTTGGGCGTGCCCATGATCCAGGATGCCTGACGCGGACCTAGCACCTCAGAGTGGCCAACCGCCTTCCAAAGGGTGGCCAGACTGGACACCAATTGGGGCAGAAGACCCAACAGGTTGTGACGGGCGACGGTGAGCGGGTCACGATGGGCGGCCCCACCGTCGCTGCTAATGCTCTCTGCCGAGCGTTCACGATGTACAGCCATAGGAGTGAACACGTTGATGAGGTTGCCAATGATCTGGGTTGCGTTGGGGCCGGCCATCAGGTTGCGAGATAGCAGACCAGACGGAGCGGCTCCCGGTTGAGCCAAAACGGTGGACACCAGACTGTTAAGGGAAGTTGAAAAAATAAATCATCAAATTAAAAATATTAACATTTAATAATCCTGGTTATGTGCGGGACAGCACTGAACGATATACACGATACGACCACTGTGAATAATTAATAGCCACGAAATATTCGTCATCAGTCTTTCGTTCCGATCTAATGTGAACTAATGTTAAATATAATATGTCAATTATCACCTGCTATTGTCGAGTAAGCAATAGTGACACAAGGTGGTCAACCCTTCCAGTTGCAGGATCACATGATCGACTGGCACTTTGCGACCCTCCCCGCATTCCTCGGTGTGGCGGTGAGTGCGACGAGACGACTCGCTCGCCAATCGGTCATCGTAGGCCAGCGAAAGGTCCTTGAGGTTCTGACAAATCTGCGTGACAGCCGATACGACCACTGTGGCCAGCGCCTTGCGCAGGAACGGCAAGGCACATGAAATGAGACTAAGCCAGTGGTGGTGCAGAGAACTGGTGTGTGGCTGCTTCAAAGCGGTGAGAAACGCCGTTTGGAAGATGGGCTGCAGTGGAATAAGCACACCCGGCTGGTATCGGATGGCTTGGCCGTGGGTGGGGGTGCCGCTACGGGATGGCCGCTCGGAAGTTGACGGCGCACCTCCGGCCGCCGCCACACCACCAAGTGGCAGCTCGCCCTTGCCGTCGCCGCGATGGCTGGCCAGTTGGTCCTCCAGAATGATGAGAACTAACAACAGACGGAGCATGCCCACGTGGAACGACTCCTGGTAGTCGCTGCCGGATCTTCGGTGGTCATCAATGCCGCAGTCGTCTTCGCTACTAATTCCACCGTCTATAGCCTCATTAAAGCGTATAATGGATTCGGTGAAGGTCTCGGCGGCAGCGGAGGTCTGAGCCGAACGGTGTTGATCCATAAGGAAGACACCAGATAGGATGCAGTGCAACACAGTCTTTTGCACTTTGCAGGTGACCAGCAGGTTAGCCACGTACAGTGCAAAGCCGCGTCCGCTGTCTCGTACCACAGCAGCCAATTCGGCCAGAAGCGACGTCAGCAGATCAACGGCCAGCATCTGAACCTGAACAGTAAACAAAATCATTATTAACCAGGTAATTACTAGTAACATGTCACAAATACCTTTCAGGTTAAGTGGCGTGCCCAGTGTACAGTAAGCATTTCAAAAATTATTAACTTGGAATATTTCTATGAAAGTAAATTTACGTTTAAGATTACGTTTACGGTTTCTTATTTACTGACAATTTTGTTATTTTATATTTCAAAGATAGTGAAAAACGCTACAGGAGATTACGGGCACTCCTCGTTGCTTTATCAACACTACTCGAAAATAACGACCAAACAAACAAGAGCCTGCGCCGGGAAACGAATCCGGAACAAACCACAAGACAGTCTCTCAATCAATTGAGCTGTCATGCAATAAACATATCCCGTGTATCATTATGTTATAAAAAGTTGCCAAAAATATATTTCTTATGATAAAGAAACAGACATTTTGAGAACCGAATCACCGTGATTTTGTTTAATTTTTCAGAATGATGATTCGCCGCTAATCAACCGCAATTTTTTTGCCAATTAACAACTAAACGTGATAAGTGCAATACAAAGTGCACAAACCTCCCAGTTGGCGGCGAGATCGTCCGGTCCTGGCCTGGTGGTCGCTCCTCCCCCAACACTACCTGAACTACCATCTCCACCTTCTGGCGCTAGACTGGGATAGAAGCTTCGTGCGTAGTACAAGCACAGACTGAGCACCACTTCCAGAAATTGCGCGCTACGAAAGGCCGTCAACGCCTCAGTACCCAGCGCACCATGAAAGTCGCGTCCGAACATAGAGCGACGATGCCGAGCCAACAACTCATACAGCTGCGCCTGCCGTGGACCCCGTGAACTTCCAACGCCGGCAGTGGCAAGGGCACAAACGGCCAACCGTGGATTAGAATTGAGCACTGCTCGCAGTGTGCGCAACGCGAATAGCACCCTCCCAGAGTCGTAGCAACGAGTGTAGAGGAGAAGGTAATGGTGCAATGGGTGAACGACAGCCTCTGCCTCCTCTTCTTGGAAGGTGGTGGCGTCGTGTCGCCCCACGTGGCCGGCGTCTCCCTCATCACGATGCCGTCTCAGTGCCTCGCTCAACGTGCGTGGCAACTGCATTGGCTCAGCTCTGTCCTGATCAGAGTCACGCCGACCGCCACCGTCCGATGCGATGACACATTCCAGCAGATCGGCCAACAAGTCGGCCACCACTTCGGTGGCTGCCGGATCAGTGTCGGCTCGGATTTCAGCATCGTCGAATCCGGCGGCGGCCGAGTGTCGGATGGCGGCCACGTCGATGCGGTGGGCGGTGCTAATGGACGCGGAGGGGGAGGAAGAGGAGGTGGATGAGGAGCAGTGGCCGGTAGATGTTGAAAAGGGTTCGCCACGGACGTCCGGCCAGTCGGTGTCGGTCAGAGGCCAGCGGTCATCCGACACAAGCGGATTGACGAACATAGAGATGGGTTGCTCCGGCCGGTCGCGTTCACAACTGGATGGCATGTCGAAGTCGCGCACAGAGGCGTTCTCGGTAACCACACGCCGACCGTCCTCCCCCTCAATGGAGGTCAGAGCGAACAGTTGGCGTGAGTTGGTGAGGGAGAACTGACCGGCGTTGCTGCTACCGCCACTGCTTCGCGTTGAGGATGACGATACACCCCTGCGAATATCGGAAAGAGCACATGAGCATTACGTTTTGGAACACACTTAAAATGAGAATTTTTTAAAGATTAAAAATGTCTCGTTGAAAATCACCACAAATTTCACTGTAAAAAAACAACCTAACGTTTAAGATAATAATTGTCATACAAACCAAATAAAAAAAAATCTTCTGCATTTGCTTTTTCAATTTAATTAATTTTTTTAAAAAGTAATATTTATTTTTTACCTTGCTTGGCGGGAGAAGTTGGAGGAGCCTGCCATTGTCTCCGGACTGCTGACGTGATAAATCACCTGTCCCTCCACACTGCTGATGGCGTAGATGCGCGCCTCACTCTCGTCTGATCCACCAGAAGGTGCTGCCAAATTCGATGGCACGGTTGGTCGGCTGGGCCGGCGTATGCTGACATGGCCAACCGACACCCGCGCCGAGTCCGGATGAAGAAGGATAAGCAGAATGGGCTCTAGGATGGCGCCAATATCGCCTCTCTGCAATGAGTGGTTGAGCCAGACGGCCACCTCGGCCCGTTGTGGTCCATGCGGTTTGGTGAGACAGTTAAGCAGTACCAGCAAGGAGCGATCCAGCACGCGCACTTTACCGGTGGCGGGGGCCAGACGTGGTGCCAGGCCGCGTGTCAGATGCCAGAGCACGGCGAACTTCTGTACGGAGCGAACCTGCGCTCGCTCGTCGTCGCGGGCCAGCGCCTCACCGATCACGTCCTCCACAGTGTTGGCATCCGGAGATAAGTTGTGCAGCTGATGAAGTAGTTCGACGCAGCGACGAAGGCAAACGGTGTGACTAGCGTCCAGGTAGTGCCACAGGATACGAGCCACAGCCTGCCAAGACAGAGAAATGAGATTTTCGCAAATTCTCAATTTTTAAATAATTCAAGATGTCAGAAAAACGGATTTCTTATAAGAGGATGATCTTGTAGTCCAACAATACAATCAATACCTTACAATACCTTGCAATACCTTATTATACCTTACAATCATTCTTTTTTCTCTTTTTCGAAGTTCACCTTTTTTTTTACAAATTCTAACTTCACTCAGTTATAACATCAAATCTCTTTCTTCCACAAACATATATGTAACGCTAAGAATAGTTTAAAATGACGTAAAAAATGCGAATACATACTACCTTTAATTTCGAAATTCATGTCGAAATAAAAATAGTAACGTAAAATAGTCAAAACGCAGGCAAACAATTCATACAGAGAAAAATATTAATTTTGTCTTACCTGACAGAATATAGTGTGCTGATGCAGAAAGTTCAGATGCGAAGGTTCTAAGATTGGTTCGATTAGAACAGAGTAAAGTCCAAGCGCCTTCTCAGGGGTAGCAGCTTCAGCCGCTCCGGATCGCGCCACCGATTGGGTCAGCGCCATCAGCTCCAGCACTGTGCCCACGGCCGTCAATTGAAACTCGGCGTGACGCACGAAACAGCACACCACCAGTAGCAACCGCAACCACTCCGGCACTGGTGTGTCCTCCTCCGCCGCGCCCTGTACCTGTGTTCCAGCTAACATCGATCCAGCCATTGATGCCTGACCGGGTGGCTGTTGGAATACGAAGCTGGCTGGAAATGAGGACAGGTCCACTAAAATTTGACAGGCCAGTGTGAAGGCGTCCAAGAAATCCTCGGCGCCGGACGACAGTGGCACGTCGGTGTCTGGGACGACCCCGGCCCTCTGCAGCATTGGCGTTGGTGAGACAACGTACGATTCTCCGCTGTTGTCGCCCCGAAGTATCCGCCACAGCAGCTGTTCTAGTTTGTCCTGACGCTCGTGATCACTGGAGCGACGCACAACCAGCAACCTATGCAAGATGGCCTGCGAGTCCAGTGTAGGCTCGGCCAACACATACGACTTCACTAAACGCACGAAGCAATCCTGGAAGGCGGCCACGCAACCCCGGACTAACGAGGGGGGTCGGATTGACTGTTCAGGGGACGGAGTGCGACAGTCTCCCATCGGTGGCACCAACAGCGAATCTGTTTCGACGTCCGTTTGGAGTGCGGCCGCGGCGATAACTCCAGTTTCACCCGTCAGAAGCAAAGGCTCGTGTTCCGGCCGGATAACGTGGTGTAGAGAATCTTGAGAGGCGGTGGTGTTGACGGCAGCCGGCGTCGGCCCGGCCACAGACGATACGGCCGATTCGCCGCTCAGGCTGGGCGTGCTCCGTCCATGTGTGACATGTGCGTTGGACACAACCACCGGTTGGATTTTGCCCAGCAGTCGCGAGCACAGTCGCAGGAGTCCAGCAACGGCATGGATGCGCAGTCCGTCACAGGTGGCCGCCAACAGTCGACTAAGATCACGCAACAGGGTGGGCAGGTGCTCTGTCTGCATCTCCACGTACGTCTCCACAGACACCAGATCAAGCAGGAAATCGGTGAGCAGACACAGTTCCACCACCGAAGGTGCGCCACCCCCCACCGATGCCACTCGCAAACAATCTCTGCTGGCCACTTCTGCCGGTAATGACAATGATGCCATCTGGCGAGACTCAATGGTGGTGGCTACCTCGAACTGATGACTGAGAAACTCCCAAATGTAGTGGGGCTCGAGGGTGCCAAAAAGGAGATTGGCGGTCTTGATTAGCTCACCCTGCTGGGTTCGTTCTTCTCGCCCACCGCCTACTTGATTGATATTATTATTGTTGGGTAGCGAATTGCGACGGAGACGCTCGTTACGCCCGTTGTCGCATTGCCAGAATAGCGCCCGAAACACCTCTAGCAGAATGTCGTCCAGAATGGCGGATCCGATTTCCGGCTTATCCAGCAAACTGATGAGCAGTCGGTATGGTCTAAGTCGCAGAACACTGGCATCGGCACCTCCTCCACCCGCGGTCGATTTAGTAGTGCGCAAACACGAGCACAGGGCCCGGATCAAAATGTCCTTGGAGTAGGTTTCAAAGTACTTGTTTTCAAATTCCGTGTCACTGGCCACACTGTCCACGCGTCGACCGCCGACGTCAAGCTCGCTATCGGGTGGCGCAACTGTCGACTGTCCGGCAGTGTCGCCCAGCAACCAGGAGTAGAGACGACGGTTGAGAGACATGTCACGACGCAAGACGACACCGACGGCGGCGGTGACCAGGCGACCCATGTCCGGATGCAGCAAATGGGTGGAATGCAGGGGAAAGGCAGCCAGCAGGAAGTCAAGCGTGCAGCGCTGAACTAGCACGCTCTGGTCCTGTACAACAAAATTACAGGAACTCTATTAGCTCGCAATAATTCCACATCAGAAACCACAGTTCCTACACACATAAACAAAGAGGGTTGGAGGTGAAAACAAATCCACGTTGGGTCAAGACTCACCGCTACGGCTAGCGACAACGCTTGCACCATGATCTCGACGTTGGTTCCCACCACATACAGCTGGTCTTCGGTAGACGTTTTGCGATTGAAGTGACAGTTGACATATGTGACGGCCGGAAGACGAACGCTGGGGTTGGCCAGCACACAATCCCACAGGCACGCGTAAAAGTACTCTGCGCCCACGCCACGACAAATCTTCTCTAGTAGAATGTTGGTTCTACATGTCGTAAGTCAAACGAGACGAGAAGAAAGACAATTGGTGACGGCAATATTTCAAATAATGTCCAATTCTTTGAAATTCCAAAATTAAGTAGGAATTTTTATTTGGTAAGAGTCGGTTACTCACCTCTCGTAGTACTCTGAGCCTTCCTCTAGGCCAGGCAGCACACCAGTGAGAAATCCGGGCAGGCCAGGGCGTAGTTTGCGTCCCAACGGAGCGAAATGGTGCTCGTAGAGGGAGAGCAGCGACTGGCGCACGTTCATGGCCGCATATGAGAGCAGTGGAAAGAGACCAGCACTGTAGATGAACAACTCCTGTAACAATAAATTAAAAAATTTACGGCCTTCTCTTTTTAATGATTAAAAAAATTAAAGATCTAGTATTTCTAGTCAATACAATACATAACTAATAATCTGTGGTATCAAATAAGATAATAAACTTTATGAAATAAAATTAATTTTTAGGCCCATTTTGACCAATTTGTCAAAAATCGCATCGTTACGGGGCTCTTCGCCAATTTCGGTAAAGTTGTAGATCTAAGGACCTAACACTTTAGTATAATATTCACTAAATAATAATATTCACTAATATTATTATTTGGTGCCTCAAGCAAATACTCTCGATCATTTATTACCTGACTGAGACGAGCGGTCCCGATACATTTAAAGATGATGTCATAGGTTTCGAGAGCTTTTAGGTGGACGCCGCCAGGCAGCGCTGGATGCATGCACTGGGCCAGCCGTTTGCTTATGATAATACGACGTGGTACCACCGGCTGCTTGATGTGGCTTAACAGAACTTTGTTCAGTTTGCCTAGCGCTGAAATGAGATCGGCCCACTCGCTGGTCGATTCAAAGCTCCGCAAGGCCTTGTCGATGGCAGACACATAGGCGCGATACTTGGGGTCATCCAACAGCTCAAACTCCTCTGTTATACTGGCCATGACGGTGGCGCTCGTAGGAGCCGGACGCTCCAATCACTTATATGTGCTAGAGTGCGAAAAGAGTTGGTACAGCGATTAAGGTTTTGTACAAAATACACATCATCTAATCTTGCACAGTCTAAGTTTAAATAGACCCTCACACATTTAAGCGTTCGAAATACTTTGGACATGGGAATATTTTGTCATCTAATTCGACCATCCGAAACCAGAAGTATTTATTTCATTTCAAAAAGCAGATCAATAGTGCACTTCTTTCATAGCTAATTATTTTAGTTTGTTAAACACCAAGTAGAGTAGCCTTCGTTGGATGCCATTCCACTCGTTACAACGTATATTATCCTATTCCCCAAATCTAAATTAAACGAAAAGACTGGATTTATACGATCTTAAATTGATTCCTGGGGCATTTTAGATACACTGATCTCCAAGTTTTGATGACTATGACTTACATGAACTTCAATTTATTTTTAGATTTATATTTGATTATCGCCGCGCCGTTGCATTATGGCGATTTCCGTAGGTGAGGGGAGGGGATGCTAATGAGACTTTGGGCAGGCTGACCATTTGCGGGCAGCCTGTTGTCGGGACTTGAAACTGGAGAGGGAGGGGGCCTCAACTGAGTCTTGGGGGAGACAGTTCCACTCAGTAACGCTTCTGGGAAAGAAAGTTGCTCTTTGCAAAGATTGTCTCTAGTTTGAGCGGGTGGCCTCGCCCCTGTCGTTTTGCTGGGGAGGTGAAGTCGGCTGGGTTTTTGCTAGCTTAGTTCTTCGTTCTCAGTTCTTCGATTTCGTTCAGGCTGTCCTCCAGAAACCATAATTCTATAATTTTTTCTTTAAAAAAAGACGTACCAGAAAAACATTCATTCTAGACCTTATATATTTTTTAACTTTTTCTATTCCCAATTTTAAAAAACTGCCACGCATGAATGTGTATCTGTGCAAGACCTTCAAGTGGACCGGTTGTCAAAAATGGTATATTTCGGGCATACAGTTTGCCATTCACTCCTGGACCTACTTAATTTAATCAAGATGATATTCCTAATGAAAATAGGGCATCGACCTCATGTCAAGTGTCAAGCGGACACGCCCAGTCACCAAGTTCGTGTAATACTTTGTTTACAATATGTTCATAAGAGCATGAGACATCGAAAGGAGCCTTGCCCAAAAATATATTAAGTTCGCACATACAATAAGTAGGTGCTGTAAGCGGCTACAGAAAATCATTCCATCTTGGCAGACAACAACTAAAACTGCTCAAAACAAATGTTTCAGCGGAAAATCTTATCGGGTTCAGGACCGGCCCTAGTTAGGCTAGTACCTTAAAAGTCAAGCGCCATGACTAGTATTCAAGGGCGTCTGTTTCGCCAAATGCTAGCGAGTTATTTGCACTGACTGCACATGGCCTGAAGCGCTGGCGTATTCATGAAGAATATACAATCAAATATTCTTACCAAATAGTTTCTAAAATGGCTCGGAAACTGGTAAAAAAATTATGAAAAGCGGTTCCAAGAAAATAAACACTAGCGTACCGCCATCTTGACTCGCAATCGCATTTACAGGCATTCACACAAATCAATCTGATCCCGGTAGCAATGAAGTGCGTGTATATGGTCACAGTAATTCTGAACCAAAAGTAGCGGGAATAATATAATTTCTTTAGCACCTCATCTCATTCCAGATATGATATTACGTGTGAACGAATTGTTGCTGTGAGGTGGGCAGCACTCAGACCAACTTGCCATCTATCGGCGTATTATAGCAACATTGTACAAGTAAATGAGCCCGCGAAATTCAAATTCTTCAGTCGAAACTGCCACAAATTATCAAAATTTGTGACGCATTAAAATGTAACTAAAAATTTTAAAAAAAGATTATCTGATCTGATAAACTCGCACAACCTGAAATATTCAGATTAAAAAAATTAATGTTTATTAAACTGGCTTCCCAAACACCAATCTAAATATCTTCAGAGGAAATCCGCTTTTAATTTAGCAATAACATTGCATAACAGTTTATATATTGATATTTAAATAGAATGATACGGAAAGAGAAGGCAAGAAGAGAACTACTTACAATTGTGAACCTATCGTAAATAGATTGCAAGATTTCTTTTGGGTGCATAAAATAAAATAATATACTCACAAGACGTAAAAACCTGATAAACGTGCGCAAAAGTTTCTAAATCTGAAAAAAGGGATGGGGAGTGAAGTCTGAGAAAAGGTCAAATGAGGTCAGGAAACAACAACGCTGGCAATCTGCGAGTGTGTCTGGGCAGAAAAATAGGAACAATTCATAAAACTGACACAATTATTGTCACAAACATATTTTCAGCTTATTTTGGGGAGGAGGGAAGAGGGTGGAGGACAAATGTGCCCTACAATAGACCATTTCTCGATCGCGAATGGAATACGAATGACAATTGGATTGTAATATATGACCGTATTTCAAGCCTAGACCAAAAAATATTATTCAGGTATGTGATCCAAATTTTAATGGTTCTCTGCAGGGGAGCATTTGATCACCGGTGTACAAAAATATATGACCATTAGCATTCGTAATCCAATCAATATCGGAAATGTTTTGTTAAATCAAAAATACATATTCATAATGTTCGACATTATACTTTAAGTGCAAACGACAGATCCGAATTGGAACACTTTCGAAGAATAATTAACCAGTCAACATTATAATATATTCCAGCCCACTTGAGATGCTCGGCAAGTAGTTCGTTGCAATTTCCAAATAGAATTTCGTTTGTAACCAGTACTAAATTACCAAAAGGGATCGTTATGTCTGACAAAACTGACAATGGCATTTTTCTCAGTTACCAAAGAAAGACACAGAGTTGCGACACAATTGAAAAATAACCAGTGCCTTAAATTGAAACCGAATATAACAAAATACTGTTGCTACCATGTGATCACTTCATGTTTACATCGAATATATTTATTAATATATATTGGCAACAAACAAACATATCCAAAATTGAGAGTTTTCTCGCCCTTCTTGATTTATTGAACCATGATTATTTTCGTGATCTGCAAAGCGGAATATAAAATGTAAACAGTTTCAACAATCAACACTGATTAATTAGGTTGTCCCAATATTGACTTACAAACTTTTGAAACAAAAAATCAACAGAACAATCCTTTGCAATTAAAACAATCGAATTTTCACTATAGGCTCCCACTCAATATACATAATCGAGTGCCGGCCTTCTACAGGGTTTGCAAATTAAGAGAAAAATAGCACCAACGGCCTCAATATTATCACAATGCAAAAAAAAGCCGAATCTCTAACCACATTTGGTTACGCTCTAAGTCTATTGTGAACGGGGAGTGGTCTGCAACGGAATTGGAATAACAAGTTACCCAAAGTTAATTGGTCGCTGGCCTTTTTCTGCTTACGGTTACGGCGTTACCGCAAAATATAAATTATGATTTATATATTTTTAAAAAATGCCTAACATTGAATTATCGCCTGATTTTCTAGTTGTTTGGTTGTTTTCGAGTGAGTGCCGACCGAAAGAGTGGGGAAGGTAACATATTCAAATATCCAACAAAAATCCATTCTAACGTTCCATAATCTCAAAAAAATACATGATCATATAGAAAACGAATGATTTAATAAAATACATAAGGTGAATAGGCAAAAATGACATGACTTTGATTCACTTGTAACATTTTAATTTTTTGGCGATGGATACATTTAATTTGCTCAATATGTTGGCCATTCTGTTTGCTGCCCTGCACCGTCGCTTCCATGTATCAAAAATTGTTGCGGTTATTTCTGGTGTGATTGTGCTCCACACGTCTCTGCACACTTTCCAAAAGCCTGCCAATGTAGTTGATTTGCGATAAAAGTTTTTGTTTCAAATAACCAAACCCAAAAAAATCTAGTGAAGTCGGGGGACTTCACGGGGATGTCCTTGTTGCACAAAACATTTATTCCAGTTCGATTTTTCAAATCCTATAGATATT
>JAQGBY010001461.1:0-29211 GCA_034698785.1 Mycogona germanica | reverse complement strand
TCAATTTCATTGCTGCCCCGTGTAGGGCAATCACACAACACTCTGTTGCTTTACAATTTGCCATTTCGGGGGAACCATCGAAAGTATGGCCTGGTTGTTATTGGAGGCTTTTGCCATCAAAGATAGTTTCATTTCACTTACTGGGAAAAAGTATAGCTCATTTTGTGCTTTTTAACATTTTCAGGTAGAATTTTTAGAACTAAGCTTTGAGTAATAAATTTGTATGAGCAAAGAGATCCTTTAAATTTAAATATGTGCATAGGCGATAGAGTTAAATTTGGTAAATATTTGTTAAACTGTATTACAAATTTCATGGAAGGGTTTTCTATAATTCTGTTTTCTTAGAATTTTAATAAATTATGAAGTTGTATGGAGATTAAAAATGCCAGGCGAACAGCTCTAGGCAACTATATCAGCTCGCAGATCTTCTTGGTTATACCGGCTTTAAGGCTTAATTTCAAGCAAGATTCTACGAAATAGGTAATGTTGCAATTCTGAGTACTGCAATTTTGAAATTAATTTGATCAAACGTTTGTCAGTAAAGATCAGGGAAACGATAACAGGAACTATAAAATGCGATTGCTGACATTTCACTCTTGTTTGTTATCGAATCTGTGGAGAAAACGTATGATCAAAGAGTGGTTAGCTGAATTTAAAATTTCATTTTATAGTCAAAGACTTTGTCTTTCATTATGGTGGTCTAGCGAACAGAGAGTGTCTGATCAGAGGCTTGTGGGTTCGAGTCCATAATGGCTCGCCCGTTGGATGTAATAAATGGGTGGATGTGACATAGAGATTATTTGGTGGAGTCGCTGGTGGGCTCTCGGCCAAAAACAATACATATCGAAAAATAAAAATGTTCCCTAAAAGCCGCAGTAATATACTTTCAACAATAATTGAATGCTTGAAACCACACTACAACGCATACTTGTTTATAAATTTTGTTTATTCGCACATCCCAGCTTAAGATAGTCTTAGCGAATGCTTTCTTTTGGTGCTCGCTGGCTTTTGTGTGTGGTTGACCCCAGTCGGTGGACATTAGCTTCTAAGACATACTGAGATGATCGGTCAAGTTGCTCCTGTATACGTCATACAACCAACAACCAACAAGTTCAATTTCAAATAAGTTCTTCTGAAATAGGTCCATGTAACATACATGTATTGACAATTAACATACAGTATTTTTTCTCTCCTGCGACTGAGAGTAAATTAGGTTCATGCAACGTTTGCCAGACTGTTATTGGTGACGTCAATCAGTTTTCCCGACATGCCTTAAGCGATCGTTCACCGACAGGTCCCGACATGCCTCGAGCGATTGTTCGACGCTGTGACATGATGATGGGTGGTGAGAGGGAAGGGACGGGGGATGGGGGTCTTGGCAAGTCGATGGACCTCCGTCAAGTCCGCGCGAGCAGGCAGAGCCCGAAACAAGAGCGCGCCGTCCCTGGACGCGCATTTCCCGTCGTCAAGACGGGAGATTCCGCGCGCGACGGCCGTCGTCATAGCAACCGGCGGCCACTCGCCCCCTCTCTCTCTCTCCTCAGCACGCTCCCACACGCGCGCGCCGCTTTCCAACTGCCGATCTTCCCTGAACCCCACCCCCGCTCCCCAGAGTCCCTCGGCGGCCAAATGGCACGAGAGGAGGAGCTGCTACCGGGCCGCTGAGTTCCGAATGAGCACCCGGCAAGGCCGACGGAAGAAATGCTGGAGAGCGCTCTCTCTCGCTTTCTCTCTCCGGCGTGCTGCTGCCCGGCAAATGCTGCCTTGATCAGATAAGCAATGTCATCTTATTAAGGATTTGCAGCAATCAACTTCACTTAAGGTGAAAGCGAGGGCGGAAGATGGGTGGGGGCTGGGCGGGTTCTGAAATTCTAATTTGGGCGCGGTGGCGAGAGAGAGCGAGAGAGAGAGAGAGGAAGGGGTTACACGCATTTCGGCTCCCCAGGGGAATTTCTGTCCGCTTTGTTTCATCTTGGATTCGTGCTTTTGTCTAATCGTGTCGCCGGGACCACACACACATACAATTCCACCCTTTTGAACGGCTGTACACATGTAACGAAGCGAGTGTCGCAGTGGCTCGGTGTTTAGAGCGAGAGTGGGTTGGAGTTCGTTCAACGCGCGGTTCCACATGGTGTCAGTCAGTAGACAAACAGAGGGGCATTAATCATCCGGGACATGTTCCGCGAAATTAATGTGGAAAATGTGTGCCAGAAAAAATCTTTGTAATTTTTTTAAGTTTCACAATGGCGCTATAGTTTTTGTGTGTGTGTGTGTGCAGCATTCCGCTTTCAAAATATCTGTTATCTCCGAGTCAGTGTGTGTGTGTTGAAGGTGGCCATTGTTTCGGTCGGGACAATAAGCCAACAGTGAAAAGCGATTTTTGTCAGCGTTCAGAATGCAGTATGCTGTGGCAGAGCGATGTACATGTATGTGATGTTACTGTACATGTTTGCAATGCGAGTTCCACAACGCCGAACCAAAACTTATGATTCCAACCTAATAAAGTTGTGGTTAATAAAATTTAAAAAAATAAAATTTCGAGAAAGAACCATCACTGTGGTCATGGCGTTGTATTTATTACAGCTTGTGTCGATCAGCCCCTTGATTTTTGGAAGTTCGCAATCACTGATAGCAAGGGTGGACGTTGTGGCGGAGCCGCATGCACTCGCTATCGTTAACTTTTATCAACTTGAAACTTGTTTTCATTTAAAACGTAAACCGAATTATACTTTTACAATAACATATTCAACACATGTAAAATACATGTCATATTGTTTAAATTCTCAAATGCCTTATACGTATCCAATTAGGTAGCGCATTTGTGACTAAAATGCCAAGGATTCTTGTTCTTATTTTAAAATTCAGTAAATTCAGTATCCTTTTACAGTATTATAAATAGGATAATGTGTTAATTTTTTAATAATGAGTTTAAGACTGGGTAATGTTACGGGTAACAGAAGATGTTTTTATTGCAACTGTTGTTGTTACTTTACACTTTATTGGCATAGAAATTGTAGTAAGACTTGTTGCACCTCTTCAACTACTTTGCAATACCATAATATGGGTAGCGGCGACACATTGAGCTCGGAAAACTAATATCTTCGTCGAGTGTTCAGCAAAGGGGGGAGGGGAATGTTACACTCACGTTTATCGACCAGTAAGGCGATGATGGGTTAAGGTGGACTCACAATGTAATGACGTTAGCCGCCGAAAGATTTGCGTGACAGTAAATTCAATTTCGCAAATGGGTTTGAACGAGAGCTGCTCTTTTTGTTCTTTCGCCGTTCATTCTCTCAGATTTCGTGATATTTGAATGAGAGAGAGGGAGAGTCGGTGCGCTACGTAAGGAGCACGCGACGCATCCGCACCAATATACCGACCAATAGCAAATGGGATAGCCGCAACATGTGCATTGTACATATAGCATATACGAGTACATGAACATACCACTCTCTTTTTTTCCTAAATGCTTTTTGCCCATATCAGTTAATCTATCTCCTCCCGTGCCTTTTATTTGTCTGCCGCATGCAGGCGAGGTGCGTCCGGAAAGTCGATTTTCGGGCTGCTTTTTCAGATGGCGTTGCTATTAGAGAAATTACATTTGAAATGTATTTACTATTTTTCTGTGTTTGTTTCTGTTCCAAAACGAACGACGAACGACGAGGAAACGAAATCAAATTTCACTGGTTCAATGGTTTCAAAGAATATATTTTTGTTGAATAGGTCGCGTTTTTGTGATATAGAAAATTCAGTAATATAATAATAATAATTCAATAGAATAAGAAAATTCAATGTTTGGCATGCTGCTTTACATTTTTTATATATTTGGTACACTTGCCAAATATATTAATCATTTTCAAAATTATCTTTGTAATAGAAGATCATTAGGTGCGTCTGTGCAAAAAACATCAATGGTGAATTTATTATCGTTGTGCATCGTTAGTTTAAGGTAGACGTTTAAAATAAGAATCATCCAGTTTTCTAATAGACTGGTCTATCAAATACAAAATGTTATTACTTAAAATCATTTACGTGCACATGTAACTGACACGTTACATATTACCAATCGTTTTCCTTAAAATAAATGATTGCAAAAAGTATAGAATATTTTCCGGAGATCACGGACTCATCATCAATACAGATACTTTTGGAATGCCTCCTGAGTATTTGCTCGTCCCTATCGTTCACAATTTGTATCATCCCCCGGCCCCCTCTCCTTCCTTCACTCTCTCCCGGCGCTGCAAGTTGCCTACGTGCAGTTGTTATTTTTCCGCCAAATTCAATCAAGTTGTCGACGAGTCCGAATGTAAAAGGAACAGCGATTCTGCTTTTTTCAGATCGGATGGCGAGATATGGAAAAAAGCCCGGTTACTATAAACGTGGATATAATGTTGGCTGAAAGTACCTTCACACTTACATATTCATATACACGAATTTGTTGTGAGCCAATGTTCTTATTCATTGAATTAACTATATTTATTTACATTGCATATAATTTGTGGTGATACCATTTCATAGTGATAGCATAATCTGTATTAAGATATTTACGTGAAATACTTGTACAACCTTTCTTACCAACTCGAGAAACTTGTAAACTAAAATAATTTGGTCTGATGCGCAATTATCAAGCCAATTTTGGGATTTTGTGCCTGAAGAGTAAACGAGATGTAAAAGTTGTAATGTGTTGTCCTGTAATATCGAATTTTAAAGTGGCAAATATAGACAAATCAAATAGAATTACACGTTCAAATTTACTTTAAAAATTCATTAGAAGAGAACGGTGCATGTGTTTTACACAAAAGCGGAGACGAAGACGGTAAACGAAGTCAGTCTTTTCTTTGTTTATCTTACTTTCAATTCTCGCAACAGTTCCAACCGGACGAGTTTCCCGAAATAAATGATATTTACAATAGCAGTAGCAAGAGGGTCCGCCTACGGTGCTAGCTATCTTAAAAGGTTGTGTTAACATATCCGTTAGGAAAAGTTACAAAGAAAACAAACGGCGAAAATTACAATGCGACGGTACGTGGATGTTTTTATTTTCTAGAAGGCGGGCTTTTATTTCATCCTCTTCTTCCCCAAGTGTACCAGGTATGACCAAGAAAAAAGTTGTGGTTTTGTCGTGTGTAGTGATAACGAAATTTGAACCAGTCTGTCCAAGTGTAAATACGAGAGACACATGCAGTACAGGCAACTGGAGAGAGAGAGAGAGAGCGGGGACGAGCAGTGCATGACGAGAGAGAACTTGGAACTGGAGTGCTTTTCTGGGAGTAAAAGTTCCCGAGGAAGTGCAGCGCACGTTACAAGAAAGAACGACACTCCTGGATACACATTCTCCTGAGACCATCCGAAAAGAATAGAAAGATGGTCTCTGCTGAGTTGCATTTTGAAACGAGTGCTCAATCCAACGACAACGACAATCAACCATAACGTCAAATTTCCGATGGATCGGCCACCATGTAAAAGTGACTTTCTTTAGGCGTTATTTTATTTTCTGGTTTCACCGTTTGTGGGCTATCGAGTGGCAGAAAAATGCACAGATATGTTTTATAGTTTATAGTGGCTAGATTGATTTTAATCTCCCTCTTGATAACCAAATGGTTGGGGCTGTGGGTCTCTGGTGGCAAAATTGTTTCTCTGTTTAATATTAAGCTACGTGAGACGTTAGTGTGGTCCCGCCTGTCACCCAACCCCACGCACACGCAAAAAATCCTATACGTACTTGGTACATTGCAGCGGGGGTGGTGGAATGGGTGAAGAATGGAATTGGGTGAGGGGTTGGATTGTCAAGAAATTGGGGTTCCGAATTGGTCGGTCAGGACCGACGTAAGAACGATGCACGTACGAGTATATCTCTACAGTACATGTGCATGTAGGGACGGGGCGCCTGCTCACTTAAACGTTGATTTATAGTCAAAGTTTCGTCCAGTGCAAGCGCGGGCAATTCGGCCGAAACATTTAATTCTGCCTTGGCCTTTAGTGATTTATAATCATTCGCTATATATATTGCGATCGCTTTTCTCGTGACGGCATAATGGCACGTACAATACGCTGTCGGCCTGTCGCTGGTGAGGGGTGGCGGGCGGCGTCGGTTTGGACGGTCGTCCCGCTTCATAGTGTTTGTACGTCGGACCGGCTAAGGCGAGATGAACGCACCCGGCTGATTTGGTTGTACTATAAGATGGTCGTGTATAAGATGTAGAGCACGGGAAGGTGTTGTTTTTAATACCGAACCATCTAAATAATTGTTATCAGTTGTCTCAAACCAGTTGTGTCTTTGTTGCAGGCCAGAAACATGGTAAAAAAAATATATTAGTGGAGTAGTGATGGCATTTCTAGGTGAGTTCAATCGTTTATCTCTGTAATGAAGGGATATAGATATAATCCTACCACAAAAAATGACAAGCATCGCCTTAAAATATTTTGTGTATCGTTGCATTACGTCGTCGTTTCTCCCAGTCGTGTCCTGGGCTTTACCCTTTCTTTAGTTTGTCTTTGTGTTTCGCAAATTTTCATTTAAGTTGAGTCAATAATCTGTATTAAGTGAAGATCAGATGTGAACTTTGTTTGTCGGCGATCTTGTTGCCGACACTCGATTGCCGTACATTAATCAAGTAATATATTTTGTTGTTAGTACATTGACTCCTACTCTACTATTTTGGGTTTTGTCTCAAACTAATCGGTAAGTCGGTAATCGGAAAGGTGGGCAGCTTGAGACATTCGAATATTGCGTCATACGTTGTTCTCAAGAACTTTAGTGGTGGCCAAGAGGATTCCTTCACTCAATAGTTTATCCCATCGTTGATTTGTAGACTCGCTGATAATGAGAGAATGAGGATGGGGGTTGTTCTTAAAGAAGTCACACTCTGACCTCTTCAAGAACAGACCTAATTTTCAGGACCTCGTTTTTGTCGCATCAATTTACTGTCCAAAGTGTATGCGTATATTCCCTAATCAGTTTCTCTCTTAAACTATTTGTTAATGGGGGTTTGCCCACTTTTTAGCATTAATGACCCACAGAATAAGGCAACCTGGACAATTTGGCCTAGCCACCTGACGGATTTAGTTCCACTCCGAAGGAAATTCCGGAGAAAAATTCCGGAGGCTCCGGCCGGGAATTGAACCCGCGAGTATAGTAACCACAACACTACACTGTACCTCACAAAAACAATCTAGTTGTCTGATCTCTCTCTATAGTCTCTGCTGGTTGATCCGCGAATGACGTCCCAGCGGCTTATTGGCGGCTCAAAGTAAAAACGCGATGGCGTCAGTCTTTCCCGCCGCCAAACGTCCCGTGTTATATAGCAGCATACTGCGCGAGGGCATACGGTGACCTGGCAAATGGCGACGGTTATGCCTTGGGGCACACGAAACGGAAGCTAAACGACCGTATCGATAATAACATTTTTTTGATTGGCTCAACAACGGGTCGCCGTTGCCGTTATTTATGAAGGCCAAGCCGGATATTACAGATAATGTGCTCGCGTACATGGCGACATGCATATGCTGTAAACGGGACAGTAATGTCACGTTTTCGATTTTTTCCATCATGTTGGCCTTCTACTAAACCAGACTAATAACGAAAATTATATCTCTATACGACGACATAACATTCGCCTCTTTTCTTTTGGTGGGCTGTTTAAAAAAATCACTATCAGCAGTGCCAGTTTAAACATCTTGAGTAGTGGAGACTTACTACAGAGTACTAATACTTCATCATTGAAAAGCATCAATGACCACATAATTAATTCCAGATCAATTTTTCAAATTTACATATTGCTGATGAGATCAAGAAACTGTAATTGTAATTAATTAGTTTGTTCCGAGTTACAAACAAAAGTTTATGGTTTGGAAATTGGCTGATTATCCTCATTTCCAGAATGTTAAAATATTCTTTGTCAATTTCAAAATATATCTTGTAAGAACACAAATCAAGAGTGTATATATTTTTTGGTAGATCCGTAATGCAGAGTACTGTATTTAGGGATATGATTCTTTAAGAAATATTTTACCTAATTGCAAACTAATTTTTGCTGGGGTTTTGCATTATGTTAATTTATCCAAATTCATTATTTTTTATTGCGATCTCAGAGATTTGGCGTAGCTTGACGTGTTTTTTCAGTTTGAAATTTTTATTATTGACTACTCACATCTTGTTGATAGAAGAGAGAGTGAACTCCTATCGAAACTTGAGGCGATTAACGAGCTGAGTTGAGGAGTATGCTGACTTAAAAGATGCTAGGGGTTCGATGTCCCACGATGTCCAGAAGTGGTCTCAGATGGTCAGCAGACCGTGATTGACCTGATGGTCGTCTAATTGCGTGCCAACAGCTGAGATTTGGATGTCTCGCAAGATGACGAGATATTGCGGTTGGTCGGTCCAATTTCTATCATGCACCATTAAATATTCTCGTCATTAAAATTCCACGTAATTCGTAAATTCTGTCGCCGTCTCGTCTTGATCTTGGAAAAGAAAATATTGCGTTATTGGAAAACGTTTTGTTAAAGTTTGCGCAAAAACAAGCGCACAGAAACACCAGATAACAGATAACATTTCTTGTGGACCTTATGTTTGAGATATTGGGTTATGGAATTTTAACCAATATCTTATACTCTCAAAGATATTACGGTTGAAAATTTATCTTCGAGAAGATATTTTAAATTTTACGTTTAAAGAAAATATAATCTTCGTTGCCGAGTTTCAAATTGTAGTCCTGCAATTTCACCATCTTAGTGAATACTACCATTGGCTTCTCTCAACTTTCTTTGAATCTTATACTCTGTAATTTAAAAATAGGAACATTTTTATCTCAGTCCAATTGGTGTGAAATGATAATTTGCATTGGTTGGAGTAGCTTCGAATTATACGTCAATTCCTGTGCCAGTTAGTTTTCTGCGGCAAATTTTCGGCTCTATGACTTTGACATAAATTATCTCGACTCTGAAACAAGCAATTTGAACCAATAATATTTTGTTTGCAGTTCCGAGCACTACAGATCGATAGTGTAACTATGTAAAAGGAGACGGAAATCTGTTGCTTGAGGTATTTTTGGAGAGTCTTTGTTGCTTATAGTTATTTTTATATAAATATACATAAACGTGGCTGCGATTCCAACTAATCATGTTCCAATAGCGCCTCTAAAGTCAAACGCATGCGCAATAGAAATACCAACACCATTTCCTGAGACCAGCAAAGCCGTACATAATCAGCTTCACTGTAAATAATGTATTTTTAGCAGATGGATTTTTACTTGAACGAAAAAAAACATTTCATCACTTTGTCGACACTAGCGCCGCCTGGTTAGTATAGCATTTGGAATGAGCATCTGTTCTAACTTTCCAAAAACATATTTATTCATTTTTTCGCATTCTTTCATTTTGGGTGTTTCCTGAAACCTTTGATCGCCATCCATGAAAGGTTAGCCATTGGGGCGGTTGGTCTCCGGGACGCATACGCATGGTTTCGCCCAAGTTAATAAATAGCCGTTCTCTCAGTAATATTATATGCCATACATTCTTCGATATTAAACGATAAGTTACGATTTTATGGTGTTATCAACTTCCGCCAATGCTTGCGGCCACATTGCCAACGGACTTATTTATTTTCTGAAATTGATTCGGCATCGCGAGTCGACTGGTCCCCCAGTCCCTGACATGGGAAGAAAAAAACAACTCCACAGTAGACTCTCCTTAATCAGACACGCCTAGAGCAATGATAAATAACAAAAATAGGAACATTTTTCATATTCCTTAATCGGTTATGATACAGCGGTTTGACGATAGTGTCGCCACCAATTGCAAAGCTTTGCACTTAGTCAATTCTCCTGCAGGCTATTTTCATTTCTCTGATGATGACGTTTGCGTTTACGTCACACGAAGTTTACGATAAAATGTCCTAGCTGTTAATTCGATCGCAATCGCTAACAGTAAGGCAACGGAAGTTAGCACTTTTATGAAACGTCGACAATGTCTGCATTTTTGATTGGGTTAACAATAACCAATCTTTATCTGTGTTTGTGAAGCATTATTTTGGCATTGCGAAAGTAGGTTACCTGCGAATTGAGAGTGTCAAAATTGAAAATATTTTTCATAACTGCTGAAATGGGGGAGCCACTGTTTGTGTGCGGGCCAGTGGTGCGTGCTCGCGTCATCTTCATGCTCAGTGCGATATTAATGGTGCGATAGAGTGTGTGTTTCTGTGCTCTTAGGTTTGTCGACGGGGTCCCACTGACGTCATGACCAGGAGGACCGTCCACCTTTTCGCTCGCGTCTGTCGTTTGGCAATTACTAGTTATGGCGACACTAAAAAAGAACACCTAATCCGAAAACGCTTCATAAAATATAGTTCTTAGTTTCCAGTTCGCAAACTCTAAGATCCCAGATTTTAAAATCCATAAACATACGTCTGCGAGTTGGTCTCGAATCTGGCTCCTCCAGGTATAGAATCTGGAAAACGTTGTACATTAATTCGGCATTGGTTTACCGATGCTGTTATGCGCGCTCAGTTTAGCGTGAAACGACATCATTTTGTCGTTGCTGTCTCTTCGCATCTTCTTGTATTATAAAACAGAAGATAAAAGTGTCCGTTCAGGATATAACTTACGAACGGATTAATAAAACGAATTTAATGAAATTATACCTGAAGATGGTAGACCATGCCATGGTAGATCGGGTAACCACCTGGTTCATTTATAAATGGCGATTACGAGTGGTCAAGTTTGTCGTTTTTAGCCATTAGACAGTTTGTTTTTTAAAGATTTTTAGTTTCTTATTGTACATGACACCATTTTTGACTGCTTCAGTCTTTGCGACTGTCGCGAGCGTGTTCTGAGAGCAGGCGCCATCGCCATGTCTACATGGCTGGTGGCGAGCGACCGAGCGCGTAACAGCAGCGCCCTTCGAAGTCGGTCCTCTAAAAGCTTTTCCGTGTCGGAAGCCCGACGCGCATCAGGCCGACCCTTCTCGCCTCACCCCCACCTTCCATCCTCCTTCCTACTCTTCTCTCTCTCTCTCTCTCTCTCTCATCCACATCTCCTTCTGTGAACGGCGCTGCTAATAATGTTTATTTCGAAGTCGAGTTGTTGATTCTGCCTGAGAGCAGGTCGTCCTGTAGCGAAAGCGCGCTGGCCGCCGACGCCACTGATGACGTGAAAGCTCGAAAATCTCTAGGTTTTGGTCGATGCGGACCTCCTCCTCCTCCATCCACCACCGTCGGCACATATGTGCTGCACTCACATTTTAAAATTCCAGCCCACTCATCCTCATCCCCCTCCTTCCATCTTTCGTCCGCCCTCGTTTCCTCGCCCTCCTCTTTCCACATCTTCATGATGATGTCCACATCTTGTTATTGATATTTGAAGGATGATCGCGATAAGCCTGAACAATATTCGAGGTTGGTCGTTCATAGTTGTTCCGAACATGCTTAATTAAGAAGCCCCGAACCGCAGCTACTTGGATTTTTTAATTATTAATTCCGTATCTCCTGAATCCTAAACGCGATTATTTATTCCAATAGAAGTTCTCCTATAAGTTGCACAATCGCCTACAAATTATAGGTGGTTTAATGTTTTATTTTGTATCAGATACGTTGTTCTCAAGAAAATGTGTTCAACATTTTGATATGACATAAAAATCTATTGATGCAAAATGATGGGGAAAATATTATCAATTTTAATTGATTTAATTTTCGGATTGTCAAACCCCTGATTCTATTAATCGTGTAAAGGCCATGATTTTCAAATATATTTGGGTTCGCCAAACTGATTGTTGATTTATCACGAGTTGGGATTGCTTCTCTTCAAACATTATCTGTTAAGCCTCCTCCTCCCCACCACCATCAATCCCACCCTCGTCGCCGAAACAAAAATTCCGGATGCGCTCACTCATTCAGCAGATCTTGTTGGTTTATACAGTGTACATGCACATATGTTCAGAGAGTGTACAGTATATATATGCTAGTGGAATTTCGGCATTCGCTGCAACTATGTTTGCTTTATCGTCTGACACCCTATGTGGTCGTCGCGCCAGCGAACGAGCGAAATTCATGCGTGATGCGATGTAGGCCTAGTCGGTGGGCAGACATCCGCTTCTGATTGTCCGCACCGCCATTCGTTCTTCGTGAGACCTGGTCACTGTCTGGCGTTTGAAATTCGCACGGACACGAAACCGCACTCGATCGAGCGCTTTCACAACCTGACAAGAGCCATTGTACAAATGAAAATTTTGATTAGGTTTAAAATCAAGTCTTTTACAAACATGTTTTGAGTATCATTATGGTAAGCGTTGGTGTTTCATCTCTGGGCCACACTGCGCTTCATTTTGTTGAACCTGGTAAAAAAATCAACGTAGAGTACAACGGCTGTTAATGAAGTGCCTGCTTCCTGATATGAACATCGTGCGAAGGATACCACTGCGCTGCTCACTCAGGAGATGCCTGAATTTATCGTACCTGATTTGTGGCCACCAACCAGTCCAGATCTGAGCCCTGTGGACTATGAGTTTTGGGGTGTTCTACAAGAGAAGGTCTACAGAGAGAAGATTAACAATGTGGATGAACTGAGAGAGCAGATTCAGAAAGCGTGGAATGAGCTCGACCAGCGGGCAATTGATGCAACAATTAGAAAGTGGCGCACCCGACTTCATTTGGCGGTCATTTTGAACATCTTCTGAAATAACCATCACTTTGGTAAAAACGATCACGTCATTTGCACCAAGTTTAATAATATTTTTGGCCGACTTATTAAAAATAATAAAAGGGTCCATAGTTTCAGGTTCACCCTGTACAAGCACCGGGGTTTGTTCAGTTACGAACGAAATGCTTGCATGAAGAAAGCTTAGAATTAATCAATGGAATGACCGATCCGGTCGTTGCCGGATTTATTCATTAATCCAGCGCTGCCATTGATTGATGATAAATCCGAATGAATGATTACATGATCTAGGACACGGTGACCAAGGCAGTACAAATTAGAACCCAATCCTTCTTCCATCCGAAATTCATTTGATTCAATTGTAATTTCACCAAATACAATTGTCGATCATTGATTAAAAATATAATTTAAAACTAATCGGCGCATTCGAATGAAGTTGTGATCGATGCCAAAAGAAAATGCCATACAGAGTGTAATTACAGAGTAGAATTAATTGATGATTCAAATTTAAAAAATGGAAATTACAATGCGATCATCATTCAAATATGCCAGCACTTTAGTACAGTAGTACGTGTAATATATTCTCCGTTTTCATGATTAGTGTTCAATAACCTTCAACAACAACCTTCATAAGATTTACTTGAAATGCTTAATGAATTGATACAAATTTCGTGAATATATTAATACTACTTGCAAATGTTTTCTTAAATGTCATTCCGCATGAAATCACAATATCACATATCTGATACAGAGTGCCTTTGATCACTTCAACCATATGGTCTCAGGACCACCGACGCCACCACTTTGGGCATCACCCCCCTTCCCCCAATTCCTGGTAAATCACCCCCTCCACCTACTCACATACAAGCAGCGCCACCACCGTGTCGAAGTCGTACATCCATGCGATAGTATACGGGTACATGTCGATGCGAGTATATGTACATGTATATATATATATATATATATTTGCATGCGCGACCAGCAGCTCGCCAAGATCGTGTTGCCAACGGCCACCACCAAAACCATACTCCATCCCGCTTTGCTCCAAAAACCGCGGTCGCGTTGCTCGTCTCTCTCTCTCTCTCGCCCGCGCCCGCCTGATCTTGAATTAATCGGAGAAATTGATGCATTATTCAGACCTCAATTACTTAGAATCAACATTGTCCAACCTTCGGGGTGAATACCAAATGATCTCATTTGCATGGGGGCCGATGCGCTGGCTCTTGTATTCGTTCTTTTTGTCCGTGCACGCTGCTCATCTATGCCGAATCCGAATGCCACCGCCGCCACCATCACCACCACTTTGACCACCCTTCCAAACTCTTCTGTACTCTCTCCTCTTCCACTTCCCATTCCGTGTGAGAGCCGGACGAACGTTATAGTGCTTGAATTTCGACCGGGATGGGAGGGAAGGAGGGAGGGATGCACTTACCCATTACCCATTTGACCCACCCATCCCTGCACATCTCAGCGAGTGGAGATAGCTTTTGAACAACCCTTCTAACGAGTTTTGCTAGAAATCAGAACACTGGTTTACGAGCTAAGGTTTTCGACGAAGTGTTCACTCGCGTGTTAATCTTGACAACAGCTGGAGTTGGCCTATTGGAGCGTCGCGCTGTACCTCTAGGTGGCGTCCGTGTCGTCTTCACGGCAGGTTGCAATAGTCGACACTAGGGATGTTTGGCCAGTCTAACCTAAATTTATCGCTCTGATCACTTGAGAAGCGTTTATTGGATGGTCCAAAAATCGGCCCGATGGCGACATACCAACTGAATCTCGTGAACACCATCAGAGGGCATCAGTATCTTTTGTCAAATTGCTGAAACCAATATGTCCTCTTTCCTCGGGTATCCGAACCGGTTAGAAAGAGGGTATAACATTTTATACATACATAATTGCATGCAGAGGAGCTAAAGCTATCTCTATAGTATAAATTTTCTTGGTTACGGAAGAGTTGGCGAAATCAAGTAATCGATGTCTGCTCAACGCGGGTGCTGGCATTCGCCGCGCTGTGGCGCTTCGTTGAAAAGATATCGCTTTTTTATTTTGGTAGTACAGCTCGTAAACCAAACGTTTGACTTTCTTTTGTTGTGTAGTTGGTGAACAATTAAATTGAATCCGTTTCTTTCTTTGTGTTTTCAGACTGTGCTCCATGTTTTTGCGGCCCACTGAGAGCATGGTGGCAGCCGTGCTGTTCGCCGTGCATCCCATCCACACTGAAACTGTAAGTAGTCATTGATTTATTTGTACGTGATATGAGTTGTAATTACTCTCAAACTCGTTAAACCGGGTCAAGCATAACCTCAACTCTGTTTTTCTTTCATCTGAGTCGGTTTTTAGGAGCGCTTAGTTTTAAATTAGTCTGCCTTCATTGGTGTTCTTTCTACAAATTTCCCAAGTTACGTTACGCGTCCAAATGTATCATCGACTAGATCACTAAAAGGAAGAGAAGATTCGAATAGAGGTAGTGCCGAGAATCGATCCCGGAACCGTCTCCAATATTTTGAATGGTTAATTTTGTTTTGTTGAACTCATAATAACAAAATTTCTTTTTGACGTTCATTTAAAACGTAGTTTGTTGAAGATGATGCGTTTTCGGAGTTCAGCTTTATAATTTCGATTCCATCAGAGGTTCCTTGCACACTAGATACGCCATACGACCGCATGCAAAGTTTAAAACAACACTGTGCAATCTTAATTTGAAGTCGTGCCTCCAGTTAAAGGTTACTACGCGGCCATTAACGTTTTTCTTTTATCAACTGATGTCGTTTCACAACGTCGACTTCCCCATCCGAATGCGTTTTTTCCGGCAGCAGTTGCTATTATTTTTTTCTTCTTCTTTTCTAAAAGTAGTTTTTCCGTCTTTTTGGTCTCGGCATCTCCTTAACGGTTAACCGTATCTGCGTCGTATTTAAGCAGTTCCGTCTAGTTTCTTCCCGAGACAGTAACGCGTTTTTCGTTCTCCGGTAATGAGCGTTGGTATATCGCGTGTTTAAGTTTAATGGTCGCCTGTTTAGTGCTAAGCGGAAGTGCCACATACGTTATGTTAAACAGAAACGAAGTTTAAAAGTAATATTTTTACATTTTTTTCTTTCTTTTTGGTAACTCGCCTGTGTTATTTTTTCCTTTTAACTGGTTTTGAGTGACTTCTAAACAAGGCGGTCTCCGGTTTGCCCCTCCCCCTTTCTTCAATTCTGGTAAATGGCTTTCTCTATGACCTAAGACATTAAGCGCTGGGTCGTGAGCCATTACTCTGAACTTCTGGTATTGGTCATCACCTGTTCAAAAATAAGGTTTATATGAGGATTCTTAAGACGATCCGATTAAGTCATACGATTTTACATTTGAAATCTTCGCATTCATAATTATTACACAGCACCTATTACACAGTACCAGCACATATAGTGTGTACGATTTTATATTAATTTAACATTTGAAATTTATCACAGGTAATTCGTTCTGCTTCATTAATCTCATGAAAACTCATAAACTTGTGTAGGAGGCGCTGTAGAGACATTATAATATGTAGTTGTTAAACTGGCAGACTTGTGGAAGTTGAAAAATGTCAGCCAGTTTTCTAGAGTGAGCAATTTACAGAGTAATTTAATTCTTATTGTAGAACAATAGTTTTTAAAAATTATATTATTTTAGTTTTTTTTTTGTAACCACCTAACTTGTTTTTCTGAAGACAGCAGACAGAAGACTGCAGAAGACAACGTCAATGCACAGTTTTTCAAATTAGTAGGGTTTGTTTTACTTGGAACATTATTTCAATATTTATGAAGTAATGGGAATTAGTTAGATTGTTTTCTCAATTCTCAGTTTTTGCTATTCTTCTTTCCTCCTTCAATTTTTTTCTAGTTATTGTATATTAAAATAAAATAATATATATACAATTCTACCACAGAAAACTACAAACATCAATCACCTTTTTTAAATTTTCAATGAAATGTAGAACTAAAAGTAGAAAAAAATTATGGTCGTCGTAGAAACAGAGAAAAACGGGGCAACCCCAGGGCACGACTATGAGAAGGGACGACAGCCGGTTTAAAAATCTATAATTTTTATCTTATCTAGTTTAATTACTTTTTAAATAAATATGTTAACTTTTTGTACTGGTAGACTAGAAAAAATTTAAGCAACATCTTTAGAATTGTCTGTTGTAGCAGAGTTCCCTTTACTAGAGGCTAAGAACTGCTCAAGGGGTGAAGAACAATTGTTCCAAGACTATTTTACTCGATGTTGCCACCTCCCTCACCTCATTCGTTTGCTTTTCCCCTTCTCTGCATAGGATATCGTCTTCTACCCTTCTCACTTTATTATTCTTTCTCTCTCTCTCCCTTTTGTTATCGTGACTACGAATCTATCCCAAATTGCACGGAACAGTTGCCTTGTAAAAATAGTTTTACGTCTGTTTAACCGTAAAAACAATTGCGAACGCGTATACTATCGGGGTCTGGCATAATGAGACAACGGTAAAAATAAAGTGTGTCTGCGTGCGCGGGGGCGCTCAAAAGCGCGGGAAGACAAAAGCAACCCCGTCTTTCCGCCCTCTGGCGGTGACTTATCCGCATGCTTTCTCTCTAGGAAAGCATCGCCTTTGTACACTAGTGGCTTTCCTCGCACGAATGGGTGTTGCTCTTTAACGCAATTACAATTACAATATGTACCCACAAGCAGCCCCTAAATGGGGCCTATGGCGGGGGTCGAACGACCAGTTTGGGCCAACGGCGTGTTGTGACTTGAGACTCGTTAAAGCTATTCGACTGTCGACATACTCTGGAGAAATAGGAGTTGAAGTACGAGTCACATCGACAATGCAGCTCCTGTACCATTTTAGTATGTCCCGTCCTTCTACACCTAGTATGAGCATGTCTCACAATTTCCCCAATTTTGATATTACAATCCCCCTTCAGAATACGAGCCAGAATCCCAATATTGGTCGCTTTTCTACGATCATCTAACGATTCCCATTCCAACATTGACAACATGTCCGTCACACTATCCACTCGACCAAATCTACCGCTAGCAAATCTAGCAGCCCTTCTTTGAACCTTCTTAATTCCATCTTATTAAGGGTCACTGTGGAACATTTCTAGTCTTGCTCCATCAAAATGTTTTGGTCAAACATAGATAGTCATTAGTTTAATATCTCGAGTTTAGTAATTTGAAATGTTTTCTCGCAGACGTTCGATCCAAAAAATGTGACACTTTCATGGAACAAATTATATGAAAATGGGTCTGGGATGAGTGTAAATGTGCTTTAATAAATAAAGCGAAATACCGATTTTCAGAAGCGCCGTCAATATCCATAATTGCTGTTGTACATGTGCAAAGATACTGTCCTATATTTTTGTTATTGCTACTATCGGCTTCATATCTACTAGTTTGTATTTGTTAAAACTAATCAAATTAGTTAAAATATAAAAATAAAACGTGTTTCAGATACAAATGTGTTCGAAACTGATGAACTGGGGGAGACTGATGGTGCATTAATGGGTGAATACGCGCGTTCAGTGTACAAAGTATTTGCTCAATTACGTCGACTGAAATGAACCCAACTCAAATAGTAGAACACTATTGTTTCATCGTGTTCGGTTTCTCGTCTTTTAAATTTTGATTCGCCAGCTAGCTGGAAATTGGATCTTCATTTGTGCCTTTTGTATTTGAAATTTGGAAATGGAGTCTAGCTGAGCGCATTGTACATTCACTGACGCCTCTATGCTCCGATCGTTCCCCTATATATACACACACACATAGTATATATATACACGGTAGTAAAGTCGCTATGGGCACCGTCATTGTGTATAGGACAATAAAAATGTCAACTCTCGGGTCTTCCCGCGAAGCCCAACACATCCGAATCGAGCCACGCGCAACCGCGTTTTACATTTTATAATGGAACTATTCGTTTTTGTTTTGGGGGGCACTTTCCACTATACATAAGTTTATTCAAATGAAGCCTCGATAGTGGAGTAAACTAGCGCTTCGACGACCGGCTAGAGACAAACAAAACGAAAGCGAGTGCATTATTTCATGGTTTTTCCACCGTTATTGCCCTACATCGACATGAGACCCGCAACCAAACGGAGCGCCTGTGCGATGTCCAGAATTTTAGCTGACCATTTCGTCACGATCTTTTGAGTGTCTGGTTTTCAGATTTAATTTGTTCGAGACAGACTGATTACTATTAAATTAGCAGTGATTCATGTTATTTCGTCCGTTCCGTTCGATTCGCAACGTCCATCCGACCCGAACACCGGTTTTGTGCGCGTTCTTAAGGAGAAAGTGTCAGTAGTTTCAGTCAAGAAATTGTGGAAGAAAAATGCAAGGAGTTTATAGGAACTTCTAGATCAAAAGATTTCTAAGTAGGTATGAAACCTATGCTAGGAAAAACTACTAAGGCGAGGGTTTGAGACGAAAACCATGGTACATCCTTAATTAAATAAATACTGTATCAACATCTCCACGCACTAATCATTTTTCTCTAGCAAAATTACCAGGTCGCCGCTTGGGTGGGTTTTAGGTCGAACACGCTGGTGGATCACCTTAACAAATGCCTCAATCAATAATAATTTTTCTCGTATTTCACAGTAACTAACCTTCGTAATAATAACTGTGTTACCTTCCTCGGCTCGTGAATAGAGCATCGCAAGTGCACAGGATGAAGCAGCACCTACTGTACGGCCATCCTTCGATGCCAATCCATATGTCTGCAGACTCCTGGTCTCATGAGAGTGAAAATCAGCTCCTCCTCCTCCCTTACTAGACGTCCACCCCTTCCTGTCGTTTTAACAACGTTGTACGGCAAATCCATTTGCATCTGTTGTCGCGGGGTGTCTCGCGGAAGCGACCTTGCGCCGAGATTGGAGGGGAGGTTGATTTTCTCTCGGTTGCCGTCGACCGGAAACAAAGTGGGGGGAGGATGCAACAAATTTTAAATATGGGGTTTTTACTCGGCAGATCGAATAGGAGGAGGGGGGGGGGAGTGCGCGGGGCTTGTGTGCTTAACCTGTACGCAGGAACACGGCCGATGCGACGAGTCTGAACATGTCCTTGCTGGGTGAACGTGTATTTCTCCTGCGTCTGACGCGCGCGCTCTCCACCTTTGGCTTTGTGTGATTGCCTATTGACTAGGGGCAGCTACGTTTATCGGAGAGAAGGGGGTGGAGGATGAGAAGCGACGGTTCTGATTTTAAGAAAATCAATATCACTTTGACGGTCATGTTAGCAATAACCCTACCAGAGTACAATGCGCTCGTAGACTAGTGGCGCCCCCTGTCCGATTGGTTGCATTGCTAGCCTGTCGGGAAAGATGTGTTGTGTGGAAAATGTGCAGAGAGGTGCAGTGTAAATAGCAAGATATTTAAGGGCGAAGGCAAAATTTTCGAAATAGTGCTCGAGTATTAGTTGTACGAGTGTAGTTGTGCACAAATTAAAATATTTAATTTTCAAACATTACGGATTCCCTTCCCCCTATTTTTGAAAAACAAATTGTTGAACAACCCATACTGACAAACAAATTGTGTGGATGTTTTTTTCCAGGTGTCTGGTGTCGTCGGACGGGCTGAAAGTCTCAGTTCGATCTTCTTCTTGGCTGCATTCTTCTCCTACTGCAAAAGTTCCGGAAGACGAAAAAAGACTGGTGAGTGTTCTGATTCTCTTTTTCTTTTATGTCAACGCTGTACGCTTTAAAATTCTAATGATTCTACCATAGATTTTGGTTTTAACTTTAAAGTTTCTTCTTTTGGGAGTGCGCATTAGCACCGTTTCTTTCGAACACAACTGACGAGAGAGTAGTGGGATTCTCTCGAAAACTTAATTGTGGCATCGTCAGTAGACGATCCAAATCATAAATTAGTCAAATAAATTTCGTGAATTATGATGGATTCTAGTGTGTGGTCAACGAGATTATTACAAATATCAATCAAACATTACTTAACTATCGGATTATATTGCTAAGCTATCTAGCATTTTTGGTCTGACTAACCTGGTTGTATTGTAGTGTGTGTCACGTCACATTAGCCAGTTAATTAACAGAAATACTTTATTTTGATTTTAATTATTAATGGATTGCGAGATGTGGCAAAAGGAATTATATTTTAAATTAAATTAGATTATGTAACTGCGGGTTGTTGGCAAAGGTAATTTGGTGAGCCATTCGTTTAAGCTGATTATTCCTAACTGAGGCCTACTGAGGCGCCCAAATTACGAAAACTAATTTGGTTATGGTAATTATTTGATATCATAGTGAATTAGCCGGTTAAGTGTTGGGAAATTTTACGGGGAGAGATTCGTTCGGAGCACTCTTATCTAATTACTGATATCATTTTTAAAAATGGTGATGACATCTTCATTTTTATTGTTAATAAATAGAGCGAGGCACAACAGGCTATTTATTATATATATTCAAGACGTTCTTACCCCATTATATTTTTGGCATTCTTATCGGTTGATAACGCGCAAAATCCATTTTTTTGAGTTGGCGGATCATTTGAATCGTGCTCAATGTTGCAGGGTTGTCGCGGTGGTGATTTTTTGCGCTTGTTGTGACTGATGATGACGGACTAATTTTGCAATTGCGTGAGCGCGAATGGCAGTACACCGGCACCTATGACAGAAGATGACGGCTGCTTATTCCTCTTTTTTTCGTCTTCTTCTTCTTCGGTGCCACCAGAAACGATTATTGCTTTATTTCTGTACGTGTCATGTCGCGCTTAATGAGAGCGCCCGCCGTGCTCGCGGTTGATTGACACACGGCGGAGACGACATGCGCCCTGAACCTTCCGTCGCTCGAAACGCGATAGTCCTCTCTTATCGATTTGCGGAAAGACGATGAAATATTGTAGTCTGTATAATTATTTGAGCTGGTGAATAGAACCTGACCTGTTGAATAGTAGAATGGAAAACGGGAGCGACTATGATGGCGCCCCAATTTCATCACCCGGGGTACTGGTGATGCATGTACAAGATGACGTTGTTGCCTCCAGCCGTTAAGGGTTTCCATTCTGTTTAATTGAGCTGTAACCCAATTTTGTCCTCATTACTTTAAAATAGATATTTGTGATTATTTAATTTGTTTTAATTTCAAGAGTTTTTACAAATTTGGACCCAAAACTGCTAAGTTTTGAAATATCGATACTGTCAGTGTAGACGCGAGCATCAGAATGAGCCACTACAGACTCTGTATTATTCCGGGGAAATAATTTGCTTAAATTTATTGAATTGTATCTTAGTAATTAGTAAATTATTCTGCTATTTTTTCATGCATAATTACAATATATGAAAACGGTTGTTTTTTATTTTGAATCGTTTGCAATAAATGCAATACACTGTAGTATTTCTGGACAATTGCAAATTTATAGTCAATCAATTTGAAATCATGTTGTGTCAATTGAAATTAGCTGACATTTTTGGGCAGATTGTGAATGCACATGTTCAGTGGTATTTGGCAACAGATGATTAATTGATAGTATACTGTTTACCTTGAATAATTTTACATATTACTTATCCACGGGAGATGCGGTTGTGGTAAATTTGTTGGATGTGAATCGGCATAGATGTATATTTTCTATTTTAGTTAATTCAGTTTTTAAATAATAGTTTAATATTTTGTTTATAAGAGTTATCGACAACTCTTGTTCATATTTTCTCGTTTGGCGCTGTCCCGGATACATTTATTATAGGTTCCAATTAAGTTTTACTCGACTAGCAATATGGATTGATTTTCACAAATCACAAATATATTTTAATGGAAATGTGTGATCAGTCTGAGTTCCTTCTGGGCAAAGTAGAAAACACTTGTAAGGCGATGAAATTGATGGTTCATGGCGATTCCATCATGGCACCCTCATTATAACATGTCGGTCTCAAGTCCTTCATCTCTTTGAACACTGGTTCTGAATGAGAGTCGGCACCACATTTCTGGGCAGTAATCGACAGAGACAATGTTTCCACAATTACCAGACCATATCCACGGTTCGCCTATGGGCAGCTGGTTCATTCGCGATATCGGCCTCATTCACAAACTGAAATTGTGATGACCAGCAGGCAGGCTAATTTCGTCGTCTCACTCCATCCTACTTACACACCATCAACCATTCGCTTTCCACAGTCAAGTTGAAGTTTGTGTCCTCCGACGACCAGAGCCCGACGCGAAACTGAAATAACCCCTCAGCTCTTGAAATTGCCAACCAATCGACATGGACAGAACGCTTTCCTGCATTGCATGCATGTATTGTGTGATTGCCTCCTCGTCATAGAACATCGTCACTGAATTTAGAAAATCTGAATTTAGGGTTGAACTAGGGTATGTGCAAGCTGAAGAGGTGAGAAGCACTCACTCGCCACCGAGTTGAGAGTCCTAACCGGTGACGTCACGTCTTGTGTTGTGTACAGAGAAAGAAAGTTAAACTATAACTTATAGCATGCAGTATTGTTAATCTCCACCTAGCTCAATAATCCCGTTCGGAGGTTCATCCAGTTCATATTCTTGGTCTGTGACGCTGTTCCATTGATCCAATCGGAGAGTAGCAAAGCTGGCTTAGAGCAGCTCACGTACGACCAACCTCTTATCTCTTTACCAAACTGGACGTGTATAAAAAAAAATGGGTAGTTTGAGCTGTTGGGTCTCAGTAGGTCCGTCCACGCATTAACGTCGCCCAAGCCCAATTTTCGCCCAACTGATCAATTCCGTTATACAAATGCCAGATGACCGCGCTGACAGCGCTTGACCACGTGCGTGCGCCAATTACTGCGCGGAGCCCTAACCCCTCTGATTTGCCCTCAACTAATCTCCTTTCGTATGGGTGGGATCGCCGTTTCCCCAACTGCGTCCTACGCCCAACCTCCCCAATCCCTCTCGAGTCATCCTACCCCGACGTACGCCACCCCTTTTCCCGAGAGCTCCCCGACTTGTTACATCAGTTGATTGGATAGCGAATTAATTGACATAGTCCAGATCTTGTGTCACACTTGGTTCCCGCACAAGAACGGCAATCTGCGATGCGAACCTGGTGGCACTTATTTGTATTGCTTGAGTCGCCGCCATTTATTTCCTAATTGAGCAAGCACTGATATCAATATTCTTGAATTCTGATGCAATTTTACCAATTTAATTGATACGAAAATTAATCTATATCGTTTAAATAATTCGAAACATTTAAAAAATGTTGGAGAATTTTATAGAATGGTGCAATCAATGCAAATTTCAAATTTAACTAAACTCAGATACAGTGAAATCCATTTTATATTTTATATCCTTTTCTCATTTAAATAACCTGTTACTTGTCAAAAGGAATTTCAAATATTTTACTTTATCCTTGTTCTATTTGATTTGGTGGGTCGTATAAAAATGGAATTTAGCAGAGACAATAATAGTAAACAATTTAATGGCGCACTTTCTTGACTAAACTGAAACTGCGCTATCCAATTTTACGATTCAATTCAAATAAAGTATCGCAAACACAACAGAGACCACCCACTAATATCCACGAGAATTTTTATTGGTGAATAAAATGATTGATGGATGATTCAGATGACTGGATTGATGTTTGAAGGAGGAACATACACAGTATATTGTGAAACTATTGTTATGCTGAAAGTCTCGGATGCTGGAAGGAATCGGCTTGTTTCAATATGGGTGAAGGTTACTTCTGGGGATCTCTTTTTGGTTTTTAACTCTCAAGAGACTAAAAATGTCTGAGATTTGAGGTCGTGTTTTTCCATAAATAGAAATCAGGCAAAAATATTTCTTGCGCCTGTCTCATCGAGTCACTTCAGCTCTGGTTATTTAAAGCTCATCGTGCGTAACTGATCACCCATAGAATAAATACATTGTGTTATTTTAGCCAAGTTGTCTTTTAGCAGCCGCGAACGGTTATCTCTGCGATGCTCGTTTCCGTTTGTCCGAGCCCAGATCCCCAGTCGCACCAAGCAAATTATGCTGCTGCTGCCGCCACAATGACTGTGTCCACTGACATGTAAGGCGGGCACTGCGAGCCGGGTTGCTGTTACTATGGGGGGGGGGGGTGAAGGACGGGGGAAAAGGGGGTGGGGGAGAATGGGGAAAGGGTTTAAGGGGGGAGGGAGAGAGAGAGAGGTGGACGGGGCCAAGAGGGGGACTTGAACAACGATGTCTTTGGCCAATTAATTAATTAGGAAGGAGATGATGGAAGGCTGCCGGACAACGAGAGTAAGCGGAGACGGAGCTTTGCAGCAGATGTTGCAGAGCACTGTGGTTTCTGGTTCTGTCGTTGGTTTCACCCAACATCATCAGTCACGATTTTTTATTATTACACTGTATTATTTTCAACAACTGGTTAAAATAAACGAGTGTATGCAATGTTAAAGGGTTTCACCAAGCCCAATTGTTGCGCGTCGTCGACTTGCTTTGGCAATATTTGAGAGCAAAGGTGTAACGAAAACAAAATAAGCTCGTACGGAGCATATGCGTGACATCCAAGATGACACGAAATTACTAATTCATCACTGTAGTAACGAACACGATATGTATATTCATTATAGAGAATTACAGGACGTGCTGTCCAGACTCTTTGTCAACCATTAAGACAGAATAGTTCTGTAATATCAGATGAAGTTTGGAACACTCTAACTCATAATATTGGAGCAGTACATGTACACAGTGCACACAATTACAACACAAATACAATTGGTTGGCAGCGCAGCTTTAATTTCTCCAAAAATTGTCGGACCAAATTGACTGTGTAGACGAAAGATCAATTTACATCTTAAAAATTAATTAATTGATCCCAGTTGCTCTTAAAATAATATCTAGGGCGCCGAAAATAGATTCCAAAAAGTATTATGCAATAGTGTTGTCGCTTGACTATTTTTATCGCCAGATCTGTTGACATTTTCCTAATTTCAAATCGTATTTCTATTTATAATATTCCAATAACTAAGAAGGAAATATTGTTTTAATTCTAAACTAATTGTCAAAAGTTTGATACGCTTAATTGTTATCCTAATGGCATGGACAATCTTTATTTCGCCTGGCTTAGTTTTCTGGCTCTGGTTTTCGCCGCAAAAAAGGCACAGCTTCCATTATAAAAACTACTACTGTACATAAATAAGGGAATCATCTAGTCTCTAGAAAACTAGTGTTTCAGGAACGTTTGCATCTTGTTTCAGTTAAGCTGCATCACAAAGCAAATAACTGTTTCATGTTACATGACTTGAGCAAACTTATCTAAACGTCTGGTTGCATCCTAACTTGGATAAGCCGGCGACTGCTCCCTTTGATAATATTCCAAATTGGAACGGCGTGTGATTTTCGCTTTCAGACGGCAAACCTATTCGTGTATACAATAGCGATACAAGCAAGAAAGGCATGGCCGGTGGCGCCATGGGGAATTCAGATGACCATGTCTAGAAACGCGAGATGATCTATATACACACGAGAGGTCTTCTCTCTGACCACCCCCAACCCCGATCTCGCCATCTTCCCCCCGCACACCAAATACCATAACGCACGATGCGGTCACGACGTTGTCATTAATATTTCTTAGCTGGAACAAATAGGGCGGTCGCGCAGCAGTCGGATGGGGCGACCTCTGGTGTGTCGCTCCGAAATCGACGTCTGGGCACGAAAATTACAGTCATTCGAGGTTGTGCAACGCCGACCCAATGTTACACAAGTAATGCACTCAAAAATCAGTGATTTTCATTAAATGTTGGATTTGGTTCTAATCGCCGCCGACGGTGTCGCTTTCAGACGACCGAGGAGGATGTGTGTTCACGATTGCCATAAGTCATTCGAAAAAGTGGTATTCGACTATTATCTCAATAGTGGTGGTATTCCTATTAGCTGAAACTCCTAAATCAACAATGACATCATGAAATTCTTACCGAGATTGTTTGAATGTTTATGAAGGTTTGCTGGATTCAATCCAAAAGAACTGGCGACGAATGCTATGAATGTATTCCAATGAACAGCAATGGTTTATTTAATATCTCGGCACTCCGGTACACACAGATAACTACAAAAACAGTTGAAAACGTGGTTGCAATTATAAAAGCAAAAATGAACATGTGAGGTGTGAAACAAGTCAGAGTCGTGTACAATCACTACTATTAAAATTAATTCGGACATGTTCTTTTTCCACCTCACATATTAATTTTTGTTTTAATAATTGCAACCACGTTATACATGTTTTTGTTGTTATCCATGTGTATCGGAGTGTCGAGATATTAAATCATTGCTGTTCATTCGTCGCCAGTTCTTTTGGATTGAGTCCAGCAAACCTTCATAAACATTCAACTAATTCGTGCTACAGAGTACTGGCGTCTCCACCTTTATTATTGGAGTAAGTCGACAGTTGGAGACCTAACTTTGGGTGAAAGTATTAGCACCATCTTGTATTAATGCGAGGAGCCAAAAGAATATCACTGTTCGAGCCAAACGAACTGTACGAAAATGAGAACCAAACACTCGTACCATGGTGGCCAATGACGGCCATAGACAGATTGCTGTATTAACTCATGTCGCTCAGGCTGTTACTCAGTTCGCAACGAATTAGTTTAATTTTCCCCACTGGGGATCGCTGCAATCAGTCCAGCCGTGGCGCCCTTCAAGAACAGGAGACAATCTCATAGAAAACCGTGGCTTTGTTCGTCCTAGTTTGAGAGCATGAGTCCAGCGAAGCATAGAATGAAAGGGAAAGGGGTAAAAGGGTGTTGCGGGGACGGGGTGGGAATGGTAGGTGGAGAAGGGAGGCGAAGGATGAAGGATAAATATGGAGAATTTTGCATGGTGGCTGCTGCTAGTGGTCACACATCATCGGTCTTTGTCCGCCGTTTATAATTCGTATTTGGCTCGCATGACGTGTCACGTTCTGTATCAGACCTCGTCGTCTGGCGAACCTGGGAGAGCTTAGTCAGAAGGATGATTTTGGCGTCAGGCGAACTTGGTCACTGCTCCTTCCTTCCCTCTCTCACTCGCTCTCCTGCGTAACCGGGAAATTAATAATGAGCATATAGGGATTGTATACTAGAGGTGTCACGTTCAGTGTTGCTGCGTGTCGGATTATCGGGCGCCGTGCTCAACTGGTTTACTCGAGAGCCATCTGGCGAACATCTCTGTCAACAAAGTTTTCTCAATTTTCTTTGGCATAACTGTAGAACCAAATTGTTGCATTGCTTTGCATTGCATTGCACCGGTAGGTGGCGATAGGTGAGCTCATTAAGACATCAACATTATTTAATTGAAGAACTTTGTGGAATTTATTAAGCCCCTTTGTTAGTTACTATAGCTGGTTATTCAACAAGAATTCTGCAAGCGTCTTAACCACTTTTCGCCATTTCTCAACTCATCTTTTTAACCTTTACCTCCTTTCTGGTAAGCAGAATTGCGATCTCTCCATCTGTAAAGTTTGCATTAATTAAGGATTAGTTGTTCACATGATATTATTGGTTTGGATGGCGCAGAACTGGAATCCATGGTTCAGGAAAATAGTGAATGTTGGCGCCGGTGGCGGCGTTGGTGGCGGTTGTTGATGGCAGATTCGAGGCCTATTTAGAGAATAATTTGCTTTCTGTGCTCGTAGGAAGAAAGAGAAAAAAAAGGAGTCGGCGAAAATATATTCAGCTCGGTAACTTTTGCAATCTCTCTAACAGCAATAATATATGAACGCTCTCGGCATGAGATGTTGATATTTGGACATGGCACTTAATTAATTGTTTATTGCCCGTCTCTGACATCCTATGTATGTATGTGTATGTGTGTGTGCGGCTGCATCCTGCCGTTCGTCGAGACTCGTAATGACTTTACACTTTTGCATTGAAGACGACGCTCATTTGTCTTCGTCCGTCAAGACTCTTTCAATTTAGCTCTTTCACTTTTTTTTTCTTCTTTCTTTCTATCTTTTTCGGGGCGGTTTGCGGCGTTTCCCCTTTTTCGTCTTCTGCACTTTCTCGACAAAAAAAATAGATCTTCCTTCGAATATGAGCGCCCAACCTTTAGCCGTCACTGGTTTGCCTGACTTTTTTCATCTTCCCTCCGAATCACCCACCACCCCTATCATTTGCTAGGACAAGAGACACGTACTAGTGTAGGCGAGGTCCGTTATAAAAGTTCTGAGCTGCCGAATATAATAATTTAATGTTGTCGAAATTAAGAATCTTGGTCGATTGGAATGAAATTTGTCGCCTATTGTATTTAGAAAGTCAAAGAAGGGAGGCATAAAAAATATTCAATTAACCGTTAAAAAGCATTTGGAATATTTACGTTTCTGTAAACTCGAAAGAATCTAGATACAAATGAAAAAGGTTTCCGTTTGAAAATGTCGCTTTAAATATAGTAGATTGCTATTGAAAAGTTAAAAAACGACCGAAGTTCTCCAATCCATTGGAGCCAAATAGTACATCGAACATTTGACCGAGTCACGTATCGGTCACCATTAGAGATGTCATGTGGTATCGGATTACTACACTCGTGATCGCGAGTTCAATTCTCGGTTAAGACCGCCGTCGTGGCGCAGTTGGTTTATGACGGACTGCGGTTCGGCGGTCCCGGGTTCGATTCCCGGCGCGGGCTTTGGCT